>JASDQU010101345.1:265114-301046 GCA_032191745.1 Picea mariana | reverse complement strand
TTTGAAATCTGAGATGTTGTAATTTGCTTCAACTTCTTCTTCTTCTTCTTCTTCTTCTTCTTCTTCTGCGTCTTCCCTTACATAAAGGTCTTGTAAATTGTTCCAAAGCTCTTTTTATGATGCACATGATGCCACCTTGGATTTCACTAAATCTAACAATCCATCCAGGATGGTATCTATTGTCAATTTGTTGTTCCTTTTTGCTTCCTTCTGAGCTGCAGTCTTTGGTTTCTTCAAAGCATTGTATCCTGAAGTAGTTGAGAACCAAACATCTGCCCCAAGAAATTTCAAGTAAGTTTCCATTATATTACTCCAGTATTCAAAATTGCTTCCATCAAATGGTGGAATCCCATTTGGAATTTTGTCTTCCATTTCTTCTTAGGATCTTCCTTCCAGTGGTTAAACTGTACTGAAGGTAACCCACTCTAATACCAATTGTTGATACTGAGAGGGGGGTGAATCAGTATCAAGTAAAATTTAAATCCTTTTTCAAATTATACTTAAACCATTCAACTATATCCAATGATAAATGAACAATAGTATAAGAGTTACACCAATACACCAAAACACACCATGCACAATATATGAGAAATAATCAATAGTTNCCAATATCAAGAGAGAGTTTAACTCTCCATCCTTGCCTCTTCCTTCCACCCAAGAATATATGAGAGATAATAAAACTTTACATTAAATCATCACAATCAACCAATCATCACATAGAACTTGATAATGCTTCCTGAGACTTCTTCAATTTTTGCAATTCTTCAATTCTTGGAGTACTCTGATCCTATAGATAATATTACTCAATGTATTCTCTTAAATGCCTCCAATTTTCACTCCTTGAATCCTCCCCAAAAAGAGGTTATAGAAAGAATGGTAGACTTTATTTAATTATGTTCTATTCAAGAGAGTGAACTTGCATAGAATGCCCCGCACTCAATAATTAACATACAATTCTGAACTCTCACACAAGAAACTACAGCCCATACTATGTCCAATGAAATTTTTCCCACTTCATTTGGATTCTCGATAAAGAAGTTATGACTGTTTTACCTGGAACACTTGTTTATTGACTAGCTTCAGGACTGGTCACAAACCCTATTTTCCACAGAGTGTATCTCCATAATTATAGCGAATCAAGCGCTGAAATTTTTACCAGAGGTACCTTGATATGTCTTCTCAATACCATAGTGATTTCACCATCTGAATCATTCTAGAAAAATAGTTATAGCAAAAATGGTAAGATGGAATGAAAATAACATACCTTAGAACACATCACCAAAAGACTTCATCCTCCCTTGAACTGCGGCCTTCTTTTCTTCTTATTACCTATGAAATTCAACTTGTATCAAATGAATGTATAATGATGTTTATTTATACCATTTATGTCACTTTCTTTTAACATTAGAGTCGACCTGACACTTTCTTATTTTTTAATTCTTTTCTTTAATTATCTTCAGGGCCTACATGTACTTCCTTCTTCAATTCACTTTGTCGTCTTCAAAAATTCATTTCTCCTCAACCATGAGGATCCACGTGACGTTCCACATACCACCGAAAACAACGTGATGTATACTATCCATCCATGGGTGTTGTATCTGCATGTGCATTTTCCTTCATGTCCAAATACCTTCATCAATCTTGTGGTCCAAAACCCATGACTAGGGTTGACATCAATGACAACAACCAATCTTCCAACAGATGCCATCAGCATCCTCATCATGTCATATTTCTTGCACACTCAGGAAACCTCATCATAATACTTGTCAATACTATACGTCAATAAATAACATATGATCTCAATACCCAACACAACATAACTCATAAACCAAACATAATCATAATGTACCATGTTTTAACTGGATCACTTGCTCACAAGTGTCCTCAAATAATAAGTCAGTATATATAAATGTAATTAGTGGAACTGGATGTTACATCTTCTTAAATTCAATAGTGAGAATCAGGTTTCAGTTGTATAACATTTAGACTTTTTTGATGAATTTGTTGATAACTTCGGTCTTGAACATGAGGATGTATATATGAGACTTTTTGTACAAACCTTTGAGGGATGGGTGGGAACCTAGTTCAAGTGAATCCTACCAAATTCCTTAAATTCTTGGGATACTCTAGAGACTTATTTTCTTAGGCAATGGGGTGAGAAGAAAGATCATCTTTACTATCTAACTGATTTTCGAGTTCTGAAATGAAAGAATAATGAATCAGTCTATGATTCATTAAAATATTTGATAAGAATTATAGTAAAATTATTTTTGATGTCAAGCCTTCAGAACCAACTACAAAGGTTACCTTTACAGGAGATTTTGACCCATATTTTTCCTTACTTTTAAGGGAAAGAAAGTCTAGAACTTTCTCCGATATGCAAGAGGATGAAATTGAAATTGAATCTAATATGATGGCCTCTGGGAAATTTAAAGTTAAAGCTGAAATAGAGGTTAGAGAAACAAGAAAATTTAGAGAACAAGGATTTTCATCTAGTTCAAATAAAAACTCTCAAGGTGAAAAAATTGAGGAAATGGCTAAATTAATAAAGGATTTGTCTAACAAATTAGCTAGAATGGAAGTTGATAGGATTCAATTTGAACCTAATATTAGAAACCCTAATCAATTTAGGAGGAATTTTAATCCTTTGTTTCAACAAAGATCTTCTAGGAATAATGATCAACAAACTCAATCTCCCTTGAAATATGAAAACATGTTAGAAGGGAATGAAGATCAAGAAAATGAGAATGCAGAAGAAGAACTAAATTTAAACATTGATGATGAGGTTAATCCACATGTGACTCAAGAAGAGTATGAATAGTCACTTAGTTTTGCTCAGTTTTTTAATGAAGATAATATCATGAATCTTGATACACCTTATCCTTAGTATAGGTTATTTTTTTATGCAATTCAAGATGAGTTGCATAATAAATATGACATGATACCTAGACCAAAGAATAATAAGGTTATTTATTCTAGTCAACTAAATAAAATTTTGACAAAAGATAAGAGCAAAGAAGCTACTGCTTCAAAATCACAGTCTGATCAACCAATAGCCAAGGTAGCAGAAATTGAACCAAGAGAACCATAAAAATCAGTTAGTTCTTTTAATATGGTATATGAATTATGCAACATCAAAATTCCAGTACCTTTAGTAGAATTGACTAAGAGTCCTTTGTATAAGAAGAAAATTTCAAATATCATAATTTTTTCAGACTCGGAGATTCATGTTGATATTATTAATCTTTAGGATGAGTGTCCTATAGTAATGTTTGGACCAAATATTGAAGTTAATGGTGATTCAATATCCCCATTTTACATTTCACTAATTGTACATGATCACCTTTTACATAATTGCATGTTAGGCTCAGGTGCATCAAATAATCTTATGCCTAAGATAATTATGGAAAAATTGGAATTACAAATAACAAGACCTTATCAGGATCTTTATTTGTTTGACTCTAGGAAAGTAAAATGCACTAGAATGATTAAAGACTTGGTAGTAAAATTATCCCAAATCCCTGTAAAAAGTATCTTAATGGATGCAGTTGTGGTTGATGTGCCAACAAAATATGGGATGTTTCTCTCCAGATCTTTGGGAGCCAAATTAGGAGGATATTTACATTTATACATGAATTATGCCAAAGTTCCACTTTTTGGTGGGAAGTATACACGATTATTTAGGGAAACCAAAATGGTCTATATAGTCAGTGATCCCAAAAATCCCAACAATTTTCCCGTGTATGTTGTTGACCAATATTTGGGAAGTTGTAGATTATTTGTAAATAGTGAGTTAGAAAATTATTCAGAAATAAAACAAATTGATGATTGTGAAAGTCTTGTTAATATTGAAGAAGGGATGTGGAAGATGTTTTTTGATGGTGCATCTTCATGGGAAGTATCCAAAGACGATATCTTATTTTTATCTCCTTCAGGTCATAAAATTATCCCTTTTTCTTTTATATTACAGTTTGAAACAGATTCTACAAATAATGTTTGTGAATATGAAGCTTTGGTGATAAGACTAGAATCAACTAGAAAATTTAAAATCAAACATTTAGTGGTTTATGGAGATGTTGAATTAATAGTTAAACAAATCAGACAAATATATCACTCAAAACATCCAAGGATGAGAGAAACTAGAAATTGTTTATGGGACCTAATTGAAAACATTTTTCTTTCATTTAATATCCATGCAATACCCATAATTCATAATCAAGAAGAAGATTCCTTGGCTGTCGTAGCTAGAACTTTTAGACCACCAAATGTCACAAGTTTAGAATATCAACTTCAACTAAGGAATAGGCCTTCCATTGCAGATAATGTCCAACATTGGAAAGCTTTAGAGGATGATCACCGGATCAAATAGTTCCTAGAAATAGTAGAAGAATTTTCTAAAAATCATATAGATAAGGAAAATCAAAATGATGCGATTTGGACACATGAATAGGAAAATGAGACTGATGAAGAGTTCCAAAATAAAATTTTTGATCAAAGAACGTTATTGTTAAAAAATAATCAAATTCCAAAGGCTTAATATCATTAGAAATAATTTTTCATCATAATTAAATTCCTTTAAAACCCTTTGTACAACCACAATTAGATGAAGTGGAAGATTTTTTATTAATTGGGTTGGTTGTAATTGATGTCAACCCTTGAAGAAAGTCTGGTAGAGAATTATGGTAGCACAAAAGTTTGAGTAATGGAACCAAGTTTGTTTTATGGCTAATGGTACACGTTTTGATATATTTTTAGGTATGACTATTCTAGATGGATAGTACATTTCATTCCATTTCCGGTGGTATGTGTAATGTCACATAACTCCTCAGGGTTAGAGATTTATGGCCATGTGAAGTTGGAGAACCCTCATGAGTCATCTAGAAGCCCCAAAAGTTCAAAGTAGTCAAAGTGGTTGCAAAGAAGAAATAATTTAAATAATAAAGTGAAGTGATGAGTGCACTATAAGTCAAATTAGATACAAAATAAATTATTTAAATAATAAAGTTAATGGAGAAATTACTAAGTGGACAAGTGGTTAGAAGTGGGTTAGACCTAAAATAAGGAAAGTGGTTTAAGAGATTTTAGAAGGTAAATAATAAAGTGAAGTGATGATTGTACTATAAATCAAACTGAATACAAAAGAAATTATTTAAATAATAAAGTTAATCGAAAAATTACTAAGTGGACAAGTGGTTAGAAGTGGGTTACCCCAAAAATAAGGAAAGTGGTTTAAGATGGTTAGAAGGTAACCCCTTGATGAAACTACATAAAAGTATAAATAAGAGACAAGGGTCTCTCATTTTAATTACACTTGATCATATTGAATATCAACAAGTGAATGACGTAACCAAAGGATATCTAATCCTAATTTCAGAGGGAAGGTGAAGTAAAGAAGGCCAAAATTCCAGGGAGGATAAATTCTTTTGATGATGCTTTATAAGGTATGTTACTTATAGGTCATCTAACCATTTTCACAATAACATTTTTTCTAGAATGATTCAGGCCACAAAATCGGGAGGCCATTGAGGAAATATATCCAAGTAGTTGTGAGAAACATTTCATCTTGTGGGTCATTGTATTTTTGGAGTTACACTCCGTGGAAAATAGGGTTTGTGGCTAGTCCTCAAACTAGTCTAAAACGGGTGTTTCAGATAAAAATGTCATAACTTCTTCATAACAGATCCAAATTAAATAAGACCAAATGTATTGGTTAGAGTATCATTTTTTTTATTCTCTGTACCATTTTCAGATCCATACAACAATTATTCCGTTCGGGTAATGCTCTATAATTTCTTTCTCTAGAATAAGCCAGAATTCAACAAGGTATGTAATTTTTGCTATAACTCATTTTGTGAGGGGTTCCAAGTAGTGAAACCTGGAGGAATTGCATAAACTACATTGAAGAACATTGTGTACTATTTCCAGATCTTTATTCATTATAGGTACACAGTTATGATTATTTCAAGTTAGGGTTGTTGACTAATCCAAAATTAGTCATGTGAGACTAAAGTAAAGTTTGATAAAATGATAGTCTCTTGTTGTTACAGTTAAGGGAGGTTTGTAGGTATGTGATCATATAAAATAGGTCTATTATAGAGTTACAAATAATATTTGGATGATGAAATTGATGAGGGATTTTGGTTGAGGTATGCTACAAATAGAGGTTGTATAACAATGAGGTTGTGGCACATGGTTTGATGTAATGGTTTATGGTATTTAGTTATGTATAGTGTGATGTATTGCTAGAGAAATTTTGATGGTTATATTGGTATATGGTTGAGTTACATGTTGGGTACATGGTTGAGACAAGTAGTTGATGAGTTGGCACATACATGAGGTGTATAGTTGATGATGTTGGTACATCTTGATGAGTCATAGTTTATGTGTATTTGATGCATGATTGGTACATATTTGGTTCATGGTTGATGCACTCGTTGATGGTACAGGTTGAGTTACAGGTTGGTGCATGCTTGATGAACTTGTTTATGGTACAGGTTTATTATAGGTTGTTTGGTATAGGTTGGTGCATGGTTGATGCACTTGTTTATAGTACATGTTGATTACAGGTTGATTGGTACAGGTTTACAATAGTATATCTCACAGTGATAGTGTGACAATGGTTCCATCATTCTACTTTTATTTCAGGGTAGTTGGACAGGGCAAGGATAGGTGGTTGTAGCCACCTTTCGGTTGTAGTCGGAGAACATATGGGGTTTTAGCCTCCTTATGGTTGTAGCCATAGAATTGGGGAGTTGGAGCTTCTCTCGGGTTGTATCCTAAGAAACTAGGGGGTTGGAGCCTCCTTCTAGTTGCAGCTAGAAAAAAAAGGAAGTTGACGCTTCCAATGAATGTAATTCTTAAAGACATATAAGAAAAATCATCTCGTGGTTTTCTCCCGCTTTGGGTTTCCATGTAAAAAAACTAGTGTATTGTGTTTGTAATTACTCATTTTTTCATTGTTTATTTACTCTGCAACTATTGGATGATAATTTTACATTGATATAATGCTTGCATTTTGTGGTTATAAAATGATTGAATTGTTCTATTATTGATTCAACCCCCCTCTCAGTAATCTAACAATTGGTATCAGAGTAGGTTCCTTCAGAAATTGGTTTAACCACTGAAAGGTAGATCATGGAGAGAAACAACATGTATAAAAATGGAATACCACAATTTGATGGACATAAGTATGCATTTTGGAGCAGAAGGATGAAAACATATATATATAGGCACATGGATTTAAAATTTGGCAATCAGTTGTAGATGGATACAAAGAACCAACACTTCCACCAATAAATAAAAGAGCAATAAAAATCGGTCAAAATAATTCCAAAGCCACAAATGAACTTATGAATGGTCTTTGTGAATCAATATACACCAAAGCTATACATTGTAAATCTGCTAAAGAGATTTGGGACAAGATTCAAAATATTTATGAAGGAGATTCAAAAGTCAAAGTAGCAAAGCTTCAAACTTACAGAGGTCAGTTCGAACAACTAAAGATGAAGGAAGATGAGAATATTGCAACTTACTTCTTACAAATCAATGAAATAGTAAATCCAATCATAGGATTAGGAGAAGAAATTAAAAAATCTATAATTGTTCAAAAGGTGCTAAGATCTCTTCCTATAAGATATGATCCTAAGATATCAACACTAGAAGAAAGAGCAGATCTAGACTCAATAAGCATGGACAACGTACATGGAATCTTCACAGCATATGAAATGAGATCTGGACAGGAAAATCTATATATAAAATAAGAAACTTTCAAAGCATCGAAAAGGTCAAAGAAAAAAGAAAAAGAACATAGTAGCAACAGTGACATATCGGAAGATGATGAAGAAGTAGCCAACTTTGTCAAAATATTGAACAAGGGAACCAACTACAGATATAAAAGTAAGCTTCCATTGATTTGTTTTAATTGTGATGATATTGGTTATTTTGATAAAAAATGTCCTCATAAGAAAAATAATACGAACGATGAAGATTACTCAAATAGAAATCAAACATATAAAAACAAAATAATCATAAAGAAATATTTCAAGAAAATCTTTTGCACCAAAGAAGACATCTCCTCATCAGATGAAGATGAAGTTAGTGAGAGTGAGACAGAAAGAGTTCTATTCATGGAAGTAGAAGACTATGATAAATAAGAAACCAAAGAAGAATATGAAGGGGTAGAAGTTGATTATCGAGAAGAAATGTTTACTTCCATAGAAGTTATAAGAAGAGAAAAGAATAAAAACAAGAAGCTACAAACATAACTAGACAAGGAAGAAGATACTCAGGAACTAGAACAAATCATCACAAAATTGAAGGTTCAAATAGAAGAAGATAAAAGAATTGAAGAAGCAATCAAAGAACAGCTAGAAGAAAGAGACAGAATCATTGGAAATTTGGAAGCAGAGAGTGTCACATTAAGAAAGGATATTCAAAAGAAAAATATGTAGAACAACTCAAAAGTTTTGGATGACATTATCAACAGTCAAAATCCTCATCATGACAAATCCAGAATTGGATACAATTAGATAGAAAAGGGCTCAAGCTCCAAAATAACAGAACAAGAAACATATCCAAAAAGCTATGCAGAATGAATCAAAGGGGATAAGAAGACCTACAAGGAATATTACAGGGACACTCCTCCACCGAGAAGATTGAGATTTCAGAATCAATGACTGACAAAAACAGATAGGCCTCAAGAAGAAGAAGGATTCATAAGAGCAACTCCTTTCAGAAGATATTCAACTCTCAGGTATCAAACTATGTTTTTTGGTTTATGTTATGCATGAAATAATTTTGGACATAAAGCTATGAATTGTAAAGCTAACATCAGGAACATAAAAACTTTGAAAGTCATACACAAAAGGGTTATCCAAGAAGGCCTAGTTAAACACAAAGAAGAAGTTACAACAGGTTTGAATCATTTGGCACTGAAGTGGAATGCTATAAGTGTAAAAACTTTGGACACATGGCCAAAAATTGCAGAATGGAAGTCCCTACTAGAGAACCACAATAGAACACCGACAGTTATAGACAGGAACCTCGGAAGAGAACATGGATAAGAAAGAAGAACTAGTATAGAAATGAAGAATGAACACTCTCTCTACAAGATAATCAGAAGAAACATGGTTGGTATGTTGACAGTGGATGTTCAAAACACATGGCAAGTTATAAAGACAGTTTTCTTACATTAATAAAGGAAAGAGATGGATCAGTCTCCTTCGGAAATGATAATTCAACTAAAATCATTGGAAAAGACATAGTCAAAATTGGAAACAAGAATACCAAGGAAGAAAATGTTCTACTAGTAGAAGATATGAAAAATAATCTTCTAAGTGTGATTCAAATGTGTGACCAAGGCCATAAAGTTACATTCTATTCACAAAAGTACAAGATAAGAAAAGAAGGTTCAGGAAAATTGATTGCAATAGCTACAAGAACTTCAAGCAACATATATGTATTAAGTGAAATTTGAAATGAAAAGTGTTGTCTAGGAAAGGAAGATGAAGTTTGGATATAGCATAGAAGAATGGGTCACATACACTTTGATAACCTTGTCAAATTCAACAAAAAATAAGTAGTTAGAGAAATGTCCCAGATCACAAAACCAACCAACACTTTATGCAAGCATTGTCAACAAGGAAAGAAAAAAAAATCCAGGTTCAAATCAAAAGAATATTCAACGACAAGACCCATGGAAATTGTGCATACTAATCTATTTGGACCAAATACAACAAAGGGTTTAAAAGGTGAGAAATACTTTATGTTATTAGTTGATGATTATACAAGAATGACTGCAATTTTATTTCTCAAGAATAAGTCAAAAGATTTTGAAAACTTCAAGGTCTACAAGGAAATGGTTGAAAATGAAATGGATTCAAAAATCAAATGTTTGAGATCTGATAATGTATGAAATTTCACTTCAAAGTAATTTATGGACTACTGTAGTATGCATGGAATAAAAAGGAAATTCTCCATTGCTAGGACACCTCAACATAATGGAGTTGTTGAAAGAAAGAACATGACAGTACTGAAATGGCTTGAACAATGCTAATGGATTCCAAATTGACAGATATCTTTTGGACACATGCAGTGCATACAAAAATTCACATTCAAAACACAGTAATGCTCATAAACAACACTGATAAAACTCCCTACAAGCTATGGAAAGGAAGACCAACAAATGTGAAGCAGTTCAAAGTATTTGGAAGCAAATGCTACATCAAAAGAGAAGATGGTAGAATGAGAAATTTTGACTCTCATGTGGATAAAAGAGTACTTGTTGGTTACTCAAGTACAAGGAAAGCATACAATTGTTACAATATGAGGTTGAACAAAGTCGTGGAAAGTATCAATGTAACAATTGATGAAACAAGTGGACGAGAATTAAAGGAAGAAGAAAATGAATCAATGGAACAAATTTACAAAGAAGAAGTAGAAGATGAAGAGGAAGTAGAAGGGGAAGATGAAGCGGATCAAACAAAAGTAGAAGAGCAAGTTCAGAAAGTGCCTCTAAAGACACCTAGAAAACAAGTACAAAAGAATCATCCTTCAGATCAAATTATCAGAAACAAAGATATAGGAGTTGAGACTAGAAGAAAAATTCATTCACCAGAACAAATGCACCTAGCACTCTCATCTATGATTGAACCAAACTATTTTGAAGAGGCTAGCAAGAATGAATTTTGGAATAAGGCCATGGATGGAAAATTGAATCAAATAGAGAATAATGGCACTTGGGAATTGGTTCCAAGACCAAATAATAAGAATGTGATTGGCACAAAGTGGGTATTCATAAATAAATTGAATGAATATGGACAAGTTACAAGGAACAAAGATATATTGGTATGTAATGGATACACGCAGGTTGAAAGAATCGACTTTGAAGAGACTTTCGCCCCAGTTGCCAAAATGGAAGAAATCTGATTGTTTTTAGCTTATGCATCCTCCAAGAATATTAAAGTGTATCAAATGGATGTGAAATCATCTTTTCTGAATGGGGAACTTGAAGAATAAGTCTACATCAAACAACCAGAATGATTTCAGTTGTTAGAGAATGTAGATTATGTGTGAAAATTGAAGAAGACTTTGTATGGTCTAAAAAAGGATCCTAGAGCATGGTACTCTAGACTGAATAAATATCTATGGAAAGAAGGGTTCAGAAAAGGAATTGCATACATCAACCTCTACATCAAGGTAACTCAAGAAACTATTTTATTAATTGAAGTTTATGTTGATGATGCTATTTTTGGAAGCAATGATGACAAGTTAAGCCAGAAATCTGCAAAGGATATGCAGAATGAATTTGAAATGTCATTACTCGAAGAACTATAATTCTTTCTAGGTCTTCAAATACGTCAAAGAAACCAAGGAGTTTTTATTTCTCAAACCAAGTATATCAGATAAATGCTAAAGAGGTTTGGAATGGAAGATTGCAAAACATTTACCACTCCTATGAAAACTAGTTGCAAGTTGAGAAAAGATGATTATTCAAAGTATACAGACCAGAGGCAATACAGGTCAATGATTAGTAGCTTACTATATGTGACAACATCCAGACCATATGTAATGTAGGCAGTTGGACAGGTGGCATGATTTCAAGCAGCACCAAAGGAATCACATGTATTAGCAATGAAGAGGATTTTCAGATATCTCAAAGGAACAAAAGAGTTTGGATTATGGTATCCAAAAGGAAAGGATCTATCACTTATTACCTACACAGATGCAGATTGGGAAGGTTGTATTGATGACCAATGAAGCACTACTAGAAAAATGTTCTACTTGGGTGAGTGTTTAGTATCATGGCTAAGAAAGAAACAATCATCAGTATCCTTATCTACAGCTGAGGCAGAGTATATTGCAGCAACAACATGTTGTACACAGGTTCTATGGATGAAACAAATTATGACAGATATACAGGTTGAGTATGATGAGACCATTCCAATCTATTGTGATAATAAAAGCGCCATCCGTATCTCAAAGAATTTGGTGATTCACTCCAAGATGAATCACATTCCACTCAAGTATCACTTTCTATGGGAATAGGTTGCAGAGAAGAACATCAAAGTTGAATATGTGGGCACAAAATAACAAGTGGAAGACATCTTTACAAAACTGCTTCCAAGAGAAGCCTTTGAGTATCTTCGCTAGAGAATTTGAGTAATTTCTACTTCAAAATGAATGTTTTTGAATGCTTATCTTATATGTATTAGATTTACACGAGGAAGCACCATAAAGATGAAATTTCATGTTGGGAGATTAGTTTCAGGGACATTTTAGTTAGGGGGAGCAACCCTAGATGGAAAGATACATTTTCCATTGATGACAAAGGGGGAGAGATTTATCATAAGTAGAGCACAGAGGCATGGTTACAGGGGGAGTGATGGTCATACGGGGGGGGGCATGAGTGATATTACTTTAGTATTTCTTCAGATTGTTTCGATCAATGCCAAAGGGGGATATTGTTGATTAATTGGGTTGGTTTTCATTGATGTCAACCCTTGAACAAATTTTGGTAGCACAAAGGTTTGGGTAATGGGCCCAATTTTGTTTAATGGATAATGGTATGAGTTTTTATATATTTGTAGGTAAGACTATTCTAGATGGATAATACATTTCATTCCATTTCCGGTGGTATGTGGGACGTTACATAACTCCTCACAATTAGAGATTTATGGCCATGTGAAGTTCGAGAACCCTCATGAGTCATCTAGAAGCCCCAAAAGGTCAAAGTAGTCAAAGTGGTTGTAAAGAAGAAATTATTTAAATAATAAAGTAAAGTGATGAGTGTCCTATAATTCAAAGTGGATACAAAATAAATTTTTAAAATAATAAATTTAATGGATAAATTACTAAGTGGACAAGTGGTTAGAAGTGGGTTAGCCCTAAAATAAGGAAAGTCGTTTAAGAGATTTTAGAAGGTAAATAATAAAGTGAAGTGATGAGTGTACTATAAGTCAAAGTGGATACAAAAGAAATTATTTAAATAATAAATTTAATGGATAAATTACTAAGTGGACAAGTGGTTAGAACTGGGTTAGCCCTAAAATAAGGAAAGTGGTTTAAGATGGTTAGAAGGTAACCCCTTGAAGAAGCTACATAAAAGAATAAATAAGAGTCAAGGGTCTCTCATTTCAATTACACTTGAGAATATTGAATATCTACAAGTGACTGAGGTAACCAAATGATATCTAAGCCGAATTTCAGAGGGAAAGTGAAGTAAAGAAGGCCGAAATTCAAGGGAGGATAAATTCTTTTGATGATTCTTTCTAAGGTATGTTATTTATAGGCCATCTCACCATTTTCGCAATAACTTTTTTTCTAGAATGATTCGGATCATGAAATCGATAGGCCATTGAGGTGACATATCCAAGTAGTTTTGATAAAAATTTCAGCATGTGGATAATTATATTTTTGGAGTTACACTCTGTGGAAAATAGGGTTTGTGGCTAGTCCTGAAACTAGTCTAAAATAGGGGTTTCAGGTAAAAATGTCATAACTTCTTCATAACATATCCAAATTTAGAAAGACCAAATGTATTAGTTATAGTACATTATTTTTTATTCTGTGTACCATTTTACGATCCATACAAAAAATATTGCATTCGGGGAACGCTCTACAAGTTCGTTCTCTAGAATAATCCAGAATTCAACAAGATATTCCATTTTTACTATAACTCCTTTTTTGAGAGGTTCCAAGTAGTGAAACCTGGAGGAATTGCACAAAAGACACTGAATAACATTGTGTAATATTTTCATATCTTTATTCATTACAGGTACATAGTTATTATTATTTCAAGTTAGGGTTGTTGACTAATCCAAAATTAGTCACATGAGACTAAAGTAAAGTTTGATAAAATTCTAGTCTCATGTTATTAAAGTCAAGGATGGTTTCCAGGTATGTGATCATATACACCAGGTCTATTACAGAGTTAGAAATCATATTTGGATGATGAAATTGATGAGGGATTTTGGTGAGGTACGTTACAGATAGAAGTTGTATAACAGTGAGGTTGTGACACATGGTTTGATGTAATGGTTTATGGTATTTGGTTATGGATATTGTGATGTATTTATAGAGAAATTTTGATGGTTATATTGGTAATATGGTTGTGGTACATGTTGGGTACATGGTTGAGAAAAGTAGTTGATAAGTTGGCACATACATGAGGTGTATAGTTGATGATGTTGGTACATATTGATGAGTCATAGTTTATGTGTATTTGATGCATGATTGCTACATATTTGGTTCATGGTTGATGCACTGGTTGATGGTACAAGTTGGTGCATGGTTGATGCACTTGTTTATGGTATAGGTTGATTGCAGGTTGTTTGGTATAGGCTAGTGCATGGTTGATGCACTTGTTTATGGTACATGTTGATTACAGGTTGATTGGTACAGGTTTACAACAATATATCTCATAGTGATAGTGTGGCAATGGTTCCATCATTCTACTTTTATTTCAGGGTGGTTGGACGGGGCAAGGACAGGTGGTTGTAGCTACCTTTCGGTTGTAGCCAGAGAACATAGGGGGTTGTAGCCTCCTTCTTATTGTAGCCAGAGAATTGGGGACTTGGAGATTCCCTCAGTTTGTAGCCTGAGAAACTAAGGTGTTGGAGCCTCCTTCCAGTTGCAGCTGGAAAACAAAGGAAGTTGGTGCTTCCAATGAATGTAATTCTTAAAGACATATAAGAAAAAGCAATTTTTGGTTTTCTCCCTCTTTGGGTTTCCACGTAAAAACACTGGTGTACTGTGTATGTAATTGTTCAATTGTTCATTGTTTATTTACTCTACAACTATTGGATGATAATGCTACATTGATATAACACTTGAATTTTGTGGTTAGAAAATGATTGAATTGCTCTATTACTGATTCAACCCCCCTCTCAATAATCCAACAAGGATTGTAATATTGGAACTGAAAAGAATCCTAAATATGTAAAACTATCCAAATATCTGCATGTTGAACGACAACATAAATATGTTGAGTTACTCAAGGAATATAGTGGATTTTTTTCCTGGTCATATGAAGACGTTAGAACCTATGATACCAACATTATACAAGACAAAATTCCCTTGAAAGTTGGTGTGAAACCTTTCAAACAAAAACTTAGGAAGATTAACCCCATTTTACTTCATGTCACAGAGAAAGAACTTAAAAAATTGTTGCATGCAAAAATCATTGTACCACTTAGATATTTTGTTTGGGTGGTTAATCATGTGCTAGTGAGAAAAAATAATGGGGAAATTAGATTATGTGTAGATTTTAGGAATCTTAACATATCATCTTTGAAGGATAACTATCCATTTCCAAAGATGGACCACATTCTACATAGATTTGTAGGATCCAATACAATTTCTATGATTGATGCCTTCTCTAGTTATAATCAGATTGCAATACAGGAGGAAGACAGAGAGAAAATTGCATTTACGACACCATGGGGCACCTTTATGTATGATAAAATTCCATTTGGTTTAATGAATGCATGGACCAAAGAGCCATGGATATTGCATCTATGGGTGAAAAATATAAGATTTTAGTTATTTATTTGGATGATTTAACAATGTTTTCTAATTCTAGTGAAGAGCATATGAAACATATTAGACAAAGTTTTGGAAAATGCAAGAAATATGGATTAACATTAAACCCTAAAAATTATTATTTTTCTATGCGGGAGGGAAATTTACTGGGCCATATTGTTTCTAACGAAGGAATCAAAATTGATCCAAAGAGAATTGAGGCAATAAACAGTATAAATTTACCTAGAAACAAAAAAGAGATTTAATCATTTTTAGGTGCAATCAATTTTTTGAGAAGATTCATCCCTAACTTTGCAAAGATTGTTAAGCTCTTAACAAATATGTTGAAAAAATACATCAAGTTCAAATGGTCAACATAAGAAAAATTTTCATTTCATCACATTAAGAAAGCTCTAGGAGAAGCATCAGTATTGGTAAGTCCCAATTATTCAAAATAAATTCTTATATTCTCTTTTGCTTCTAAAAATACTATAGTTGTTGTTCTTTTACAGAAAAAATGATGAAGGTTTTGAAAAACAAATTTCTTTCTTCAGTAAAAGAATTATGGATTCATAATTAAAATATAATATTATGGAAAAAACGGCTTATGCAATGGTAAAAGAATTAAAGTATTTTAAGACTTATATCCTACACTCTAAAATTATTTCATATGTACCTAGTACCATAGTTAAAGAAATTATGAGTCAACTTGACAATGATGGAAGGAGGGGTAAATGGTTTGCTAAAATAAAAGAGTATGACCTTGAAATCAAACCTACCAAGCTAACTAAAGGTCAAGGTTTAGCAAATTTATTGGATAAATCTAATTGCAAAACCCTAGGAATCAATTTTATCACTTCAACTTCTGAAATCTGTTCAATAGAAGTAGAAGAAACTGATGAGCAAAAATTTGTGAACAATATAAATAAAAATGTTTCCTCTTCTCCTTGGTACAAAGATATTATTTCATACCTACAAACACTTCAATGTCCATATAATATGACTTCAACAAAACCTAGATCACTAAATTACAAGCCATCAAATATTACATAATAAGTGAAAAGTTTTATTGGAAAGAATCATTAGGTTTTTTGCTAAACTGCCTTGTTGAGTCTGAAACTTAAAATGTAATTGATGAATTTCACCAAGGAATATGTGGGGGACACCATGCATGGAGGGCTATAGCATGTAAAACCCTAAGAGTGGGATATTATTGGCCTAAATTGTTTTCATATGTAAATGTAAAAGTTAGGTCTTGTAGAGAATGCCAATTTTTTGCAGGAAAACAATACTTACCCTCCTTACCCCTAGTACCAGTTAAGGATAAAGCTCCTTTTTAACAATGGGTTTTAGATTTCATAGGAGAAATTCATCCTTCTTCTAGTGCTCAACATTAGTAGATTCTTACTGCCACTGACTATTTTTCTAAATCGTCCATAGCAATTCCAACTAGAAATGCAGCTGATGCATTGGTAATTAACTTCCTTGAAGAAAATATCTTAGCCACATTTGGTTGTTCATGGAAAATTATCACAGAAAATGCACAAGTTTTTAAATTTGTAACCTTGATTAATTTATGTCAAAAATATAATATAATACTAGGCCATTCAATAGCCTATTATCCTCAGGGAAATGGATTGGCATAATCTTCAAATAAGAGTTTAATGAGAATTATAAAAAAAAAATGACTAATAACAAGAAAGCATGGCATACTCATTTAAAATATGTTCTCTGGGAAAACATAATCAACACGAAAAGTCAATAGAAAATTTTTCTTTCCAATTTATTTATGGTATGGATGTTACTTTACCTATTAACCTTGGTTTGCATGTTATGAAAATATTTCAAGAAAATGATGAAGAACCTAATTATTTAACCAGAAGAATAAATCATTTTTTTGAAGTGCGATAGACTAGAGAACACGTGAATGAAAAGTTTCAAGAATATCAGGACAAGATAAAATCCATTTTTGATAAAATAGCTAAAGACATAAATTTCATTCCTGGAGATTAAGTTTTGAGATGGGACATTAGAAGGGAAGATCTTGGAAAACATGGAAAGTTTGTTCACTTTTGGTATGGACCTTTCAAGATTGCAGCTGTAGAAGGGAAAAATTATTTCTCTCTTCAAAATTTGGACGAAGAAATTTTGGAAGCATATGTCAATGGGTGTTATTTAAAACATTTCATTCAGTAGATATCGTTACTCATTTTTCTCATTGTAGATATCCGTTTGGTTTTGATTGACATTGTCATTTTATTTTATTTTCAAACCCTAATGGGTTAAAAACTCATTTTATGAATTACAACCCACTTTTGGCTAATTGATTGTTATTTTTTTTCCGAGTTAATAAATTTCTTCAAACTAATGACAATTTTCAGTTGAAGAATATAATTTGTTCTGCTTGTGATTAATTAGAAGTTGTTTTAACTCATAGGAATATAATTAGTTTCAGTTTGTCTTTTTTTATAAATGAAGGTAAACATTTCTACTATTAACTCATATCTTTATAGAAATGATATATCTAGTCAATATCATTTAAAACTTAAACATGTTGCTTTAACAAATTTGGTGAAATGTTTTATTCATTTCTTTATTTCAATTGAAAAAGTATGTTTAGAGTAATCTTTTGAAAATTAAGCTTTGATATTAGACTATAGCTCATTAGTTTTTTCAAGATTAAACCTTAATCATATAAATTTTCACATATAAATTCTACCTATTAGAAAAGGTATAGTTAAAATTGAGTAAAAAATAATCTCAATGTATACCCATATGTGTACGTAGTCCTACTTTATTTTTGATAAAAAAACAGATATTAAAGCCTTGAGTTAAGACAAAATCTATTAGAAATATAGTATTTTATCTCAATTTAGATTGATTACTTTAGATAGCTCTTGAGTAAATTCTAATAAAAAAATTCTTTATTAACTTTTCTTGAAATATTTATTCAAGCATGTATCAATTTTTCCATATTTACAGCTTTATCACTTCTTGTATAAGATTTATAATAAAGAAAGGATTCAATTTTATGTTTCTTTGAATAATTTGTTTCGTTTCATATTTTTCTCTAAGAATAATGACTCCATTACCCAATAAAAGACACTTAGTATGCATGTTCTTCATTGCCTCGAATGGAGACACAATCCCTAGATGGAACCTAATGTTGTAACATAGGTTAAAATTCTAAATTGTATTTAGAATTTTACTAGAATAGCCATTTTGAGTTCTATTTTAGTCCACATATATAAAAAAATCTTGATTAATAAAGATTTTAAATTTTTTATTATTTCTTATTTTTATTCTTGTGTTAAGATGACTTTAAGTTTGGTTTTAAGTTTCGATATAATATAGATTTAATTAGAGTTTGTTTATAGTTTAACCTTTAAATTCGTATATAGTATTAGTTATAAATAGTTTCGATATAGATTAAAGTTATATTAATAAAATTAGTGTTATATATATATATATATATATATATATATATATATTTGTTATTACTTTAGGACTTGGTTATATTTATTTATCAAATTTTGTAGGTGCTTTATTTAATCTTATAGTGTTATAACTAATTTAAAGTAATTTTTACCTACATGTATATCTATATGAATTTGAAGCGTCGATCGAACATTGGTGAAATCAACGATTAGCACAACTCCAAAATAAACAAGATTTAACGTGTGATGGCCTATCGACTCTGAACCTACAGAAAAAAGATTATAAATTGATCTTTGTTGGCGAATTTCTCCTTCACGGCCTCATATCAATTTCAACTACTAGCATAGTTCGCACAAATTCTTGGAAAAAATTGTTTCAGAGCTGAATTTCCAGATTCCTCAAGCTTCGTCGATCTTGTTTCAAACAAACAGATGGATCTCTTCCACTTGGATGGAGTAGTGTTTCATGGTTCTAAATATTTGGGGTGCTCCGAAAACTGTTCTGGAAATATTTTAATCATGATCGTTGATTTTTTTTTTCTGACGGACGGTTCAGATCCATTCACAACTTCGTTGGGATGGGACTGATCAATGGTTCACAGTTAATCTTACAGTCACAGTTTCAGAGTCCCATATTCCTTGATCACTCTGATGAGTTTCTACCGATGGGCGGATCAGATGTGATCGTGGACCCCTGTAAAGAGAGATCGATCAACAGTCCAAATTCATTCTTGGGGCCCAAATTTTTAGCCGAACAATGTGTTGGTGTGCTAATGTAGAATTACTAGGGACAATCACTGACTTCCATGTGGACACAGAAAACCCATTGGATATACATGTCAGCACTCCAAAACTGGGTGACACGTGTCACACCTGTCATCTACCTTAATTCCATCATGGACCAATGTCAAGTTTCCATGTGTCCAGACCTACGAAAACACAATGTCATTAAGGCCTAAGCAAATTTTGGCTTTTGTGTACAATAGATCAATGGTTATCCTTCATTTTTGGGACACTTCGATGGACAGTCTTAATTTATTCTTGTAGTTCTAACCATGGAGTCCCATGGCCTTTGATCACTCTGATGGAGCATTTCTGATGAATGGTCCAAATCACTCCAAAGAAACCTATGACCTACGATTCAGATGCAATCTCAGATTCCTTCCTTTCCATGAAACCACGTCATTCTAGTAGCGGGACCAACCACCGAGTGAAACATGTCACACTTGGCTACCACTTAAATACTAGTACAGACATATGTCAAGCCACCATGTGTCTTGAATGACATCATCAGTGACTATACCCTTATTATGATGGTGCAATATAGACAGATGGTCCAGATCTCACATCACTTGTGGCTCTAGATCAATGATTGAGATTAAATTTCATACCTCCCTTGTAGGAGTCTTCAACTTATCTATAGCTCTGAAAATGCACCCTGATGAATGATTGAGACTAAATCTCGATCAATGGTATAGATTCATTTTTGGGTATTAAATTAAAGCACACTAGAGAAGAATTGTTCCAACAAATCAATATCTTCAATGTGTTCATACAAGTCCAACAAGTAAGGTTTGGTTCCATGGATTAAAAGTAACATAGCATCAAGGTTTTGGAGCCCATTCACTCATATTCAAACCAATTATGAAATCATTTTCTATATAAATCCAAATAAAAAAAATCCCTAGTGACTGTGGGATTAATAAAGGAGAGATCAATGGTCGCGATAGCATATCAGATTTGATCTAATGGATCCAATTTTTTCATGTCTATTACAGGTTTAATTTGGGAAACCGGTCAAAAAAATGAGGAGGTTTTGCTTCAACAGTTCAAGAAATTCATGGAATCTGATCCAATCGATCCATTTTTAGAATTCGAATATATCATTAGGATTGAATAACAATTTATGTTGTAATTCCTCTTTATAAATATTTATTCAAATGGAATGTAAGGGGACTTTTGTAGGCCTGAAGCATATTGAATCTTTTCGATATAGATTTTTATTTACAGAAAGAAAGAGATTCCTCGATTTAATATAATGATTTTATGTGTTTCTTGTTCATGTTTTCATATGTCTTCACGAATCATTTTCTTCAAATTAGTTTTCTAGTGTTATAAGTGTTTCAGTTTGGTACAACTTCCACTATAGCAAGTTTCAAAATAGTTATTCAGGTACATACTTTCCTTTGTTTTTACGTGAGTAAAATAAGACATGTCCCCTTATATTTTGTTTATATTTTTAAAATAATCTCGTGACATAGGAAAATTCACCGTTGTTTATTCTATTGGACAAAGAGTAATATTTATCTTTGATGGATACATTGCTTTTTGTTTCAATTTTTTTTCATCTTAATTTTTCTTCCATACTTCTAAAGATTAAAAGAACTTAATGAATGAGATAGAGCTTCTTTATATTTATGGTAATTATTATTGAAATCCTATATTTAAAACTAGGGAATTATGGTTTTATTATCAATCAAAACAATTCTTTGAGATGCCTTGACATTATGCTTTGAGCCTATAACAATCTCAAGAACAAAAAGTGGACAACAGTCAATTTGGTCAGCTTGGTGTCCATCATTGACCATAGGCTAGACCAAAACATACTCAGGAAATTACTACCGTGATCAGAAATAATGTTCCGTGGGAGCCCAAAATGAACCTAAACACATTCAAATAAGATCTTAGAAATGGCCTCACATGTCATGCTCTTCTTGCAGGGTGCCAACATTTCCATCTTAGAGAATTGATCAATGAGCATGAACACATAGTCATTCCCATGCTTGGTTGAAGGTATAATAGACATGTAATCGATGGAGTTGGACTCCCAAGGCCTACTAGGAGTAGGAAGAGGGGTGTATAGCCCCTATTTCTTGATGACGTATTTCACAATGGTGTAATTAGTGTACGTTTTGATGTACTTGTAGACATTTTTTTGAAGTTTGGGTGAATAAAAATGCTTTTGTAGTATTGCCACTATTTTGTCCACACCAAACTTTCTTGCCACCCAATTGTAATGAGATTCCCAAATAAGCTTTGCATGCTCACTTGAAGGAACAAAGAGATGGTTCAAATGGAATAACATTCCACCCTAGAGATGAAAGTCTAGAATTGGTTTTCTTGCACTCAAGGTGTGATAGGGAGCAGCAAAGTCAGAATCACTAGTGTATAATTTTTCCCACCTGGACATCTCTTTCCCATAAGAGTTAAGAATTGTGGTTAGTGCCACAAACGGGGGTTGACTGAGGAAGTATATGGCATGTTTGGTGATTCCCTTCTTGTACTTCATGTTCAAGTGGAACTGCAGTAGGTACGTGGACCACTTCTGATGGAAGTCATTTTGTAACTTTCCATGTGTTTACATGAATTGCAGAGGCCTATGAACACTATGGAGGATTGTTTTCTTCCCTAGAATGTAATTATTACACTATCGACACGTATACACAATGGAGTACATCTCGTTGTTGTAGGTGGGGTATCTATGAATAAAATCAAATAGTTTTTCATTATGATAGGCCACTTGATGTGCATGCTCAGTGAGGATTGCACCGATAGCATAATTTGAAGATCTCTCTCAATCTCAAATGGTTTTTGTAGGTCTGATATAATAAGGACCAGTTCTAAGTAGAGGTAGAATTTCAAATCCTCAAATGATTTATATTGGGGCGTATCCCAAACGAATTTGGCCTTCGCTCCACCCTTGGTCACTTGGCTTAAGGCCCAAGCGATATGGGAGAAATCCAACACAAGCCTTCAGTAGAATTTGGCGAGGCCCAAGAAGCTATGGAGATTTGTCAATGTTTTCTGGGTTGGCCAATTATGGATGACGTAGATATTATATGGATCCACATTCTCTCCCTTCTCATCCATGATGTATCCCAAATATTGGATTCTCTTCATGTCGAAGGAACACTTCTCCAAATTTACATATAGCTTGCACTGTCACAGGGTACCCAAGATGGCACAGACTCCCTTCCCTCCTTTAGGGCTACGCGACCTCTTGGTCTTGTATCTTTAAGTTTCTGAGTCGGATTGACTCTTTCGGTCCTTGCGGGCACCCAAACTTTCTATACACAGGCCCCTATTCTCCTAAGTGACCACGGGCTACGATCATGGATATACCCCTTCGTAATTTCGGGCTTCGGGGATACCCTAATCTCTTACTCCGAGACTTTCTAAAGCGTTCTCCTCTGAACTTTGGTCCTCGTGCCACATGCATCCTTTAATTATGATGGCCCAACAATATTTCGGGTTTTGTGAAACTCCCACTCACCTTGCATACAATCCTCCAGACTTCCAACTTTCGGACTCCCCAATCTGTTGTCGCACGTCCTGTGCACGGCCAATAGTTGTGATTTCTTTGCAACTCCATGAGTTCATGATTCTCCCTTGCAACACCTTCAAACTCTCCGAACTACAAAGTGTCAAAACTCCTTATGACCAACTTCCACGCAGTTCCTCTAGATCTGACGGTCTGGAATTATCCACTTCTCTCGCTCCTAAACTTAACTTCCTCTACCTTCTCTTATTCCTTAGAACAATCTCTTTGACACTTAGTCAAATTCTCGACCTATGCATTCCTTGTAGTAGGTTCTCTTCCACACTCAAATTCTTTATGGATGATTTCCCACTCCTTGTGAATGTTCTCCAACAACTTCTCTCTTTTGTGTCTAAAATCGCACTAATCCTCCTGCGATTTTGAGTCGAAAAAATCTGTCCGAACTCCTTACGGACTTCTATGCCCTCCTTATAGATATAATTTCACGCTATCTCTTTTGAGTTTGCGATTCGATACAGACTCTATCAACACACTCCTTGTAGACACTATGCACTCCTTGCACCCGCTCATAGAAGTGAAACAACTAAAACTTATTCACTCTTCACAGTGACTCATACATTCAACCATGTAAATGCATGCATAGATACAAGAACAAGAAATAACAGGGAATAAAAAAGGAAATCTATCATTCACTCATTCAGATAGATATAAAAAAAACATACATTTGGGACAATATTCCTCTGTTATATTCATTCAGCTGAAAATTGCATTCATACATACATTACTCCTACGTGGCTCTCAGCTCTTGGCTACAATGGAAATCTACAAACTAGATTCAATAGCCTTATCTCGACAACAATACTAAGATTTATACAAAGGGGCTCTTGGAGTTATTCCCTCCAACTACTCTAAGCTATCCTATCGAAAATAAAATCTTTCAACTACTTAACATTTATTACAATAAATATTTGAGTCAGAAAGATAAGAGAGAATGCTCCAGATCTGTACTACGATCCTTCACAGTAAATAAAAATACATTCACTCATCGATCTTATGCGATGGCTCAACCTCCAATCATTAAATACGTTCATAACTCAAAAGCCTTTTTAGATATTACATTAATACGCCAACTTTGGAATTCAAAATATTTCAAAATATGCGCTAGTGCGCCCAACTATCTTCCACTTGTTCTTTGATGGTGATGATCCTGCATCACAAGACATGCTGAATGTGCTGCAAATTTTCCTCCATTGTTTTTCTAAAGATGAGGATGTCATCCAGATATATGACCATAAAGGAATTTGTGAATGGTCAAAATATATCATCCATCATCTGCATGAATGTGGTTGGGGAATTAGTCAAGCCAAAATGTATGACCAACCACTAGAAGAGACCTTCTTTATACTTGAACATTGCCTTTCATACATCAATTTTCTCAATCGACACTTGGTGGTAGCCTGACTTCAAATCAATCTTACTGGATAATTTATCTCCTTTGAGTTGATCGAGAATATCATCAATACAAGGGATGTGATATCAGTTTTTAACTGTGATCTTGTCCAATGCTTTGTAATCAATACAAAGTCAACACATCCTGTCCTTCTTCTATAATAGAAAAATTAGGCTCATGCAAGGTGAGGAGCTTGGTTTGATGTGATCCTTCATAATTAGTTCTTAGATCTGGAATTTGATATCTTCATTCTCCATAATAGAACAGATGTATACAAGGTCATTAGGTAGAGAATCACTGGGATTCAAATCAATTGAGTGTTTTACCTGGCGGTGCTAAGGCACCCTAGTAGGTGAGGAAAACATGTATTTTTTTTATTCTACTATCTTTTCCACCTGCTGGTGATGTGTAGAGAGACCTCTTGCAGAGTTTTTGGTGGTTGCAGTGACCTTCTATTCACCTTCCGACCGTACCATAAAGAGGACAAATCTCCAGATCTGAGAAACCACCTTTCGAAACTACTTCACGGAGATCAAAGAGATCGCAGTAGATTGGAATTCTTATGTTACCCTGCAGATTTGACCTCCCAAAGTAATAATGACACTATGGGGTCTAGATTGATAAAAAACATGAAATTTCCACATGTTGACCCAAAATATTATCACAAACTTCACTAGGGGAAACATCGCACGATACCTCATCTTGAAGGGTTTGATGTCATAGTGCAAGCGACATTGTTGGTTGATGCAGATCTCCCATCCATGACTGAGCCAAATGATTGTGTATGGATAACGACAACTTACATATGTAACCACAAAATGATCAGTTTGGTAAATTGTTTGGATGAAGAAACAACTTACAGAGGTAACCAAAAAAGCACTTTATAACTGGACACTAGCCTATTCAGTTCAGAGAGGGATATCTCTTATCACTTAGTCTCTAATAGATAGGTTTTATTGCTATATTGATGGCTAGGTTTTGATGATTGAAGAGATATTTATAGAGTTTTGTTGGCAAGAAGGAGAGGGATCTCTTGGGAAATGGAGTCAACCTTTGAAAATGAATGAAAACAATGACTAGTAGGTGGAACTCTTCAAAGAAACAAAGGCTAAGTAGGTGATGAAATTTCAATTTTTAAATTTTTTCTGTAGAGTGAAACAAGAATGAAACATATAACAAAATTAGAGCACCATGAAAGATGAATTCTGATAAGTTAAGAAAGAAATACAAAGTTTAAATCATTTGAATCTAAAGCACCATTAAGATGAATTTCAGACCCTTTAACCTCCAATTTAAACAGATGAAATGCAGATGAAGAATAAGAAACCAAGATGTGCATACAAAGACTATAGCATAGACTTCAGGCCACCACCATTAGAATCTTTTTCTTGAAAATCTCTGGACTTCTGCATTTGTATTTCATTAATTTTCAAAAGAAAAAAATTACAATATCAAGCAAAATGTCCTTGCTTCTGCCAACTCGCCCCTTCTTTACATCAAAAGTGATCAAATATATAAGAGCCTATTTCCACACTAGGATACTAGGAGTCAAACTACTACCACCTATAATCATGGATCTAGTTACATTGAAGGAGAACAACTCCTAAACAACTTGACTAAAAATAATAAATTTGATTTTGACCATCTTTAATGTAAAACAAAATATCTTTTACAAAAATAGAAATTTGAGTATAATTCGAGTTTGATGTTTTGGTGGGTCATCAACTACATCTAGAGACCAATTTGAGAATATTATATGCGTTGTTTGGTACCTCTTCCACCTTTGCGTAGAAAATTGAAGCTAACGTTGCGCAAGTGCTACCTATAGTGTTTGCATAGTGCATTGAGTTTTCTTGAAACCCGTGCAATCTTCTAGTGGAAGTATCTTGTTGGAGACACGTACTTACTTCAGAACCTGAATACTCATCATCTCCTACTGAAATTTCTAACCATGTGTTCTTACATTACTTTTGTAGCGAGATCTCTCTACGCAAGTGATGTGCATGATAATTTCCTAGACAAAACTGCAACTATGGCTTAGGAGGTGTTCTTATGTTGTTATCCATCTATGAATCAGAGGTAGAAGGAGTGAAAAATGTTTTTCATAACATATCTAGAATTTGATAACATCCTCAATCCTCTCCATCATCATAGATTTTTCACTTTCTCACAGTGAAAAAAACTTCTAGAACAAACTCAAAACCTGAGATGACCCTTTTCCACAAAAAGACAAAATTGTGAGGTTTCTTCATTCATATCTCTGCTACCTCTGCAAGTAGTTCTAGCCTCCTTTTGCCTTCATCATTTAACTGCATTTTTTGTTTGAGATACCTGTTTTCCTTTCTTAATGTCAATTTTTTCACTTTCAAGTTTCCTACTTGCCTGAGTAGCGCTGCATTTCTTTTTAGTTTTGACTGGGCATTAGAAAGGGATGAACATGCATCATCTATGGCTTGTTTTCATTCTTGAAAGTGTTTCATTATTCTTTCCTCTGATATCATTTTTTCTTACCTGAGCTATATAATTTGGTCTTGAGCTTCCCTTAAATTCTTTTTGAGCCATTTTACAGTTTTGTCTCCTTCTCCAGGTGAAGTGTGAGGTTTCTCAATTTCTACAGGCTGGTCCTGTGCATCTAAAATCACCTTTTTGGTTGAGGATCTTGTCAGAGGAGCTGTAGGTTTGGCCCAAACTATTGTCTTAGGACTTTGCATAACTTACCTCCCCTTGGAAATTTCCTTCTTTGAAACTTCTTTAATTGGTGATGTTTGAACATTAGGAACCTTCTCAACCAATTTCCTTTTCAATTCTCTGCTTTCCTAGTAAAACTGGGCTATGACATGTTGAACCTATTTGAGTTGATTTTTCATCTCTCTGAATTCTTTGTCCCTTTCTCCCAACTACATTTTGTCTTCATCCATCTCTTGAGCTAAAGGTTCAAAAACATCTGTCTACATTATGGGTGTGGGAAGCCTTCTAGCAACTGACCTTATGGTTGGTCTGTTGGGTGTCTATGTCTCCTTTGGCTCATCATTGAACTGTAGCCTCCTACCCTTCTTAGAATTGGTTGTCTTGGTGAATTCCATCAATATCCTTTCCTTTTCCTTTTCTTTGGTCTGCAACACTTCTTCCTTTTCCACCTGAACTATTAGAGGCCAATCTTTCTGCAGATAAAGAGGGTATCTCCTTTGGGTTCTAAGGGGATATCTGTCGAGGCTAAGAAGGAGTCCCAATCTATGTTTAGTTTTATAATCACTTCAACCACTAGCAACTTCACCAAGGAAAAGTGAAAGAAGCTACTCTTAATTTGGTCAGCCCTGGCTTGGACTTTATCTGCCATTTTACCTAAGCTTCTATACAAGTAAAAAGGTAAGTTTAAGGGGCTCTTTCCTATGAAATGCATGAAAAGTATTACATGGTACTGGTATACCCTGTCAAACCTACCCTCACAAGTGACATACCTTTGGATTACCCTCAAAAGCTTCTCATAGGGATCCAAAACATACTCCTTGGGGATAGTGGCACCAATCTTCTATTAGATTTTTAGCTCGGGAAGTACTCTCCATGTGTGTCATGTATGCGGAAGTTACCTTATACCTACACTACTAGACACTTGACTTTGTAATGGGTTTTTATGAAGTTGTGATAAAGTGGTTCTTTTATTAAAGTGACTTTTTTAATAAGGTGTACCTTCTAATATTAAAGTGACTTTATTCCATAAAGTGCAGTTATGTTATAAAGTGAAAATGTACTTTGATATTTTAAATGATTTATTTTGGAGGGAATGAATAATGACCCTTGATCTTGTAAAGGCAATATTAGATCTTGGCCATTAGATCTAGGGTTGGAGAAGGTGAAGGGTCACTTTCATATTATAAGAGAATGCATTGGGTATTGTGCAAGACAATGAGAAGAAGATTGAGATATATTTTTCTGAGTAAGCTTGGAGAGAAGATTTAGGGCAGCAGGTTGGGTGCTTTTCCCAAGAGAAAGTGGGCACAAATCCCAAGGATATTTGCAGTGAGGAAGTGTTGTATGTTTTTTCTGATTAACATGTCGTACTGTACGGATATGTACATTCTGTATAGTCTGTAAAACAGTGAGGAGGGAACGGATTTTGAGGCAACATTGTTGCACGTATTTCGAGGCAATTTTCTCGTATTTCTATTGGCAATTTGGACCGTACTGTAGTTGTCTGTACAATTATGGTATGGCACAAATTTCTAAGTGTTTTTCAATTGGGTCGTGCAGACTGTACTGCTTCTTTGGCATGGATTCCAAGACAACAAAGTTTGGGACTGTTTTAGTGTGTTGTAAGTGGTTTTTATCTTGCTGGAAATGTATTTATGTTGTTGATATTTTATCTCCTAAAGATGAATAATATATATCTCATTGGGTTTCCCCACATTGGGGGTTTTCCCTGGCATTTCCCTAAATTTCTGAATTATTCATGGTTGAATGGTTGTTGTTCATTGTGTTTTTTCCACTGAAAATTGCTCAGCAATGTGTATTTCTTCTTATGGTAATTTATGAATGTGGGTTTAGACATTTCAGAGTTCATACAAGACAATTATCTATATGTCGCTCAGTGTATGACATAATTATTTACTTGTTGATTTTGTCATTAAATTTCTACGTGGTATTAGAGCTTGGGCTCTAAGCGACAGTGAGCAGTGAGATTTTTGGGCAAGTTTGAAGGGGGGAAATCTGTGATTGTTTTCCTTGAGCTGTGACAGGGAATATGGATTCATGTATTAGATTTGAGGATCAGTTGGATGAAATTTCCAACTATTTGAAGTGGAAGGTCTGGATGTCAGTTGTTCTCAAGGGGAACAAGATTTGAAACTATGTCAGTTCTATTGTTCTGGCTCCCACAACAGATCCTATTGCTTTGGATTTGCATGAGGTCAAGGAGGCCAAAGCTCAGGGGATTATTCTGGATGGGGTGAAGGATCACCTTATCCCACACTTGGCTGAGAAGAAGACATCCAAAGAGATGTGGGATGCACTTAAGAACTTGTTTGAGGTGAAGAATGAAAAGCAGAAGATGGCCTTGAAGGATAAGTTGCATAATACCAAGATACGTAAGGGGGTGAGTGTGTCTTCTTAYCTTACCTGGGTAGCTCAAGTGAAAGATGAGATAGCTGYAGTTAGGGAGGTCATATTGGATTCAAAGTTGGTGAGGATAACCTTGAAAGACTTCACCAAAGAATGGGAAGTCTTCATGAAGTGTGTGGTGGGTCATGAGAATCTTCCAAATTGGAGCAAACCATGGGACGATTTCACTCAGGAGGATATTTTGGAAGGATCTCAGAGCAGTGGACAGAAGACAGATGGAGTTGATGAGAATTTTGTTCTTGTTGCAAAGAGAAATAAGAAAGGAAGTTCTGGGAGGGTCTTGAGTAAAGTCAGATGTTACTGTTGTAACCAGTTGGGGCATCTTTCTTCTCATTGTCCTAAGAGGAAGAAGAAGAAGAAGAAGGAACCAGAGGGGCCCAAGACAGATGCTACAAAAACCATGGACGGTTGTTCTTCCAAGTATGACAAGGAATTTTCTCTGGTTAGTCTAGTATCTAGTGTTGGTAGTGGAGGATGTGGGGGTGATTTAAGATGGATTATGGATAGTGGAGCCTCTTACCACATGAAGAGAATCTAGCGAGTGTTCCTTATTATCACCGAGACATGTCATGATCGACTGGTGGAGAGTGAATGTTGTATGGTGCGAGATGTATCTAGAGTTGGAATGATCCGGATTTTATGAGAAGAACTAAATGAATACAGATTATTAAAATATGCTTAACACGGAATAACATAGATACAATAAAACTTGTTTTCTATTCAATAAGGAAATAAGTTGAAACTATAAAATGTAGCGGAAAACAAGCTTGCTGGAATGGTGGCCACTGCCAAGCTCTTCTTTGAATGCGTTTGGGTACACTTTGGGATCCCACAAACCATTGTCTCATATCAGGACAGTCAGTTCCTCAACACATTCTAGTCGAGCCTCTAGTCACTGCTGGATATCAAGCTCACCAAATCCATTTCCTTCCACCCCCGGACAGATGGCCAAACTGAGGTTGTCAATCAGATGTTCGTACATATCTTGTGCATGTACAATTCCAAGCACCCTCACACATGGGATCAGAGTCTTCCCTATGTCCAACATAGCAACAATCGAGCCCTGCATAGCTCAAATGGCCACAACCCCTTTCAGGTGGGGTTGGGATTCCAACCATTGGGCCCTATGGATGTTGCACTACCCTTGGTGACCACCTCGACCGACTCCTCCCCTTCTCCACCAGAAGCTGACAAAGACACCTGGTTCATTGAGTGGATCCATCACATCCACCAACACGTTTAGGATATTTTACAAAAGTCCAATGCCAAGTACAAGCAATGCCATGATCAACACCAGGTGCCACATAAGTTTCAGGTGGGCGACAAAGTTTGGTTGCGCTTGCAGAAAGAACACCTTACAGGGCCCCATTGGAAGCTTCGCCCACTCCGATATGGATCATACACCATCACCAAGGTTGTGTGTGACAATGATTTTGCACTCAACATTCCCCTTTCCTTGGCCTGCACCCAGTCTTCAACGTGGCTCTCCTTCGGCCATATTTCCCACCATTATTAGACACCTCAGAGATAACAGAGCAGTTGACACCAACAGAGCTCAACCCTGATTGCATGCAACATGCATTTAGTGAATAGATTTTGGACACACAGATCAAGGGCACCTGACAACAAAGGATCCAACTTTATCAAGTTGTTAAAGCACGACACCTCCTGCACCAAGGCAAGTGGCTCACCCGAGGCCAAATTCAGCAAAAATTTCCTCATCTAATGGGGGAACTCAACGCAATGGATACCATTGCTTCCTAGGGGGGGGGATTGATCCATATGGATGTCAGTGGCCTCCCACGTATTTCAATTGGTTCATTTTGGAAGTTCTTTCGTTTGGCAATTTGTTTCCTAGTTTTCGGGTCCTTGACTTACGAGGTCGTTTTGAGGCCCTAAACATCATTTTTAGGGCTCGCTACAGTTAGATAGATAGCATAAAAATGTGTAGTCATGTTGGCACAGGGGCAGACCCAGGGTTCAACACTTCAACCACGCACCAACAAAACCTTAACTACCGACCCTTTCGGAAACACCTGCGAAGCAGATGAAGTCTCACTCGAGGTAGAGGCAGGGGGGGTTGTAGGACTCAAGTGTCTACAACCTAGCTGGGACACAGATCTGTAATCACAATGCTTTAACAGAGCACTTAACAGTTAACATTCATTAGTCTTTAACCCTTATTCACATCGCAGGTAGAACCTTAGTTACAAAACAACGCAGTATTCAACAATATCTAAGCATATTTGACCATTTAGCACATAACATCAATAGATCTAGCATTCATTCAAGTTATCAAACACTAATCTACTAGATCATATACATCTAACATACATAAAGATTAAGCACTAAGCATGAATCTCATCAATGACACAAATAAATCACAACACAGGATATACGTGATTCACCCCCAGCATGGGGCTACGTCCACCAACTCTTCTTCTCGTTATCATCTTCTTTCAATGCATAGAGCCACAATACCAATTCCGCATAGGACAGGAGATCTGCGTGCACCTCTCCAGATCCTTCTTCCCCGAGTTAGGTCACAACACAAAGCCTTCTTACACAGTCTTCACACAAGCTTCCTACAATCACTTGCACTTAGCTCTGCAAGTCTTAACACAGTATGCATAAAGCCTCTAGCTCCGCACTAAGCCGATTCTACTAGGTCTCCCTACTACTTTCTTACATCGCCTAGATATCTATTTATACATTACAAAAGGGGCCTAAACATGGGTGAGACCCATGGGCCAACAACCCATACTCATTACATAAACCCTAAACCCAAAAATCCCACAAAAGGGGGTGAGATCCTGCGATCTCTGCTTCGGTTGGCGCTTCATCTTCGACCAGCCTGTCAAAGCCCCAAAAGTGGTAAAACACGACCAAGGTTCTCCAAACTTGGTCGAGGGCCAACAGGCCCCCAACAATCACTTGTGACTCGTTCTGAGTCACTCTGATCTAGGCAACTTTTCTTTGAAGGCCTCGAGCTTGGCTCTAGCTGCTTTGACTTGCTGCTTCGCTAGAGCCTCCTGCTTGACGAACTCCTGAATAAATTTATTGGTCACTGGTCCTTCCAATCGTTGTTCCACTGTGGTGACTACTTGTTCTAGTTGTGCACCTTGTCCCTCAATCTCCTCAAAAAGTGTGCAGGCTTCATCCTGCACTGGTTGTAGCCTTTGGGTTACTTCCATGACTTTACTCTGGATGGCATGGACCTATTGTTGAACGGTGCGTTGTTCCTGGGACCTTTTCATCCTCTCGATATTTGACAACGGCTTCAACTGTGCTTGTACTGTTGTTGCTTGTTGCTTTGCCTCCTGGAGCTGTGACTCCAATGTCTTTAGTTCTGGGTCCTCTGCAAGGCACTCATAGTTTTGTGCACTTCCACTATTTAATTGCTTGCATTCTAAGGCCAATGCCTTGATTCTTTCAACTATGTTTCGAGCAGTTTCTTCCCTCTGATCTCGCACTTCTTCCTGAGTGCTTGACACGGCTTGTAGTTCCAGTTCGACCACTCTTGCTTGAAGTTGTTGAATGGCTTTAGCGAGCTTCTCCACTTGGCTCTCCACTGTGTCTTCTTTTATCTGTGCGAGGCCCGACACAGTGTGAAGTGCTATGGTGACTGCCTCCTTGACTCCCATCTCCTCTGTAAACAACTGTTCTTTTTCCTTTTGGATCTGCGCTTTATCCTCCACAAACTTTGCCTGGAGTTCATCTTTCTCTTGCTACGCAACCCAATGTTGTTCTAGGGCTTCTTCTTTTGCTTGTTTTAATGCCTCTATGGCTTGCTTTAATGCTTGGAATTTAGTGATGGAGAGCTAATCTCCAACAATTCCAAATTTAGTGATAGAGAATTGGTTATGATTGAAAAGTATGGATCTCACCCCATGTGTTATGAAAAGAGATTGACTAACCCCATGTGTTATGAAAAGAGATTGACTAAATTTTCTACCTTTTTGGTTAGAATCTCACTATTTAAATATGAAAAAGATCTTTATTTTGTATTGTTTAAAATATATTTCTGAATACAAAATCAAACAAAACTTTTAGAATATTTATGAAAAAGAGTAAACCGTTATTTAAAGATTGGACTCACGGAACTTTTAGACTATTTATGAAAAAGAGTGAACCGTTCACAGTCTCATAAAGATTGGACTCACGGCCTTGTCATGGGGTTGAATTTCTAAATAATATTTAATGTGATTGGACTGACGGGCTTGTCATGAGTTTGAATGTCTAAATAATATTTAATGTGATTGGACTTATCGGCCGTAACCATGTTCAATGTCAGAATAATATTTCATGTGACTCGTTTTCCAAGGACGCGATTGCAGCGATGTGAATGTCTAAATACTTTGCATAGCCTATTTCTTCGGGTTAAGTAAGATTATCAACTGTTTCTTCGGGTTAGGTAAGATTTTGATGAAATCAATAGAACATCATATCTCCTGGAAGAAATACTAAGCTTTTGTCCAGCGAATATGATGACGATTTCTCGGGAAGGTTTCATGTCTGCTGTATAGTCTCATTATCCTCTGGGGTTATCAAAAGTCCAAACAACCTCAACATGAAAAATACAAAACGTATAAAATTGTCTAATCGAAAACACTATGCAGAACTGAATTTCAAAGCATTTACAGTCGGTCTTGCGTCATCAAATTGCATTGGCAACATCGAGAAAAAGCAAACATCTTACTATGCGGCTATAACTACTCGCAATTAATAGTATAAAATAAGCAATCAAGGAGTTCAAAGATTCTATGCGGCTATAACTACTCGCAATCAAGGAGTTCAAAGATTCTATTTGTTTGGAAGTTTCTTGAGAAATTGTAATATAAAAGTAGCTATGGATTGTTTACAGGTTAAGCATTTATACAGTCATACATGAATTTCATGAATTTGATTTACCTTTTATAGGATTCATGGATGTCATGTTCTTCTTGCTGATAGTTAATCATTCCTTGATCGTTAAAACCACACTCATGATGAGCAGAAACTGGAACGAAAGAGGCATTGGACTGGTATCAAGAGATTTCCCATCAAAGATCTCAACCCTACAGCTTTAGGATTTCGGGCACTCCGAAATCCCAAGGCTGTTGAGTTGAGATCTATGATGAAACCGAAATTCCAAAGCTGTATCTCTACGTTTCCTCAGGCTACAGGTAGTAGCTGCAGCTAAGCCCTTTCGATAGAGTTAACCAGATTAAAGTATACCCTTTGATGTAGTTTAACATTAAAATGAAGTAACCCGAGATTACTTTAATAAAAATATTGAATACTTTACTTTAAATCTCATAAAATATCATGCCTTGATGAAACAGGTGTTTTTAGAGAATTTCAAGGATGAAAACGGCCAGTTCTTCTGCAATTCCAGTGATGAAGAAGAACAAGGAAGAGCTGATAAACGAATGAGAAGCATGTTGTCATTATTTCGCGCTTCAAACATTTCATTTCCGGGAGAAAAAGTGATGGATGAGGCATTGAATACTTTCCTTTAATTCTCATTAAGTATCCAAAGTCACCTGAGATGACATTGGATACTTTACTTTAATTCTCATAAAATATCATGCCTTGATGAAACAGGTGTTTTAGAGAGTTTCAAGGATGAAAACGGCCAGTTCTTCTGCAATTTCAGTGGTGAAGAAGAACAAGGAAGAGCTGATAAACGAGTGTGAAGCATGTTGTCATTATTTCGAGCTTCAAACATTTCATCTCACAACACAACAGTCATGGATGAGGCAAAGACATTCACGACAGAGTATCTAAACTTCTTGTACCCTATTGTATGCTATTTTTTATTTTATTGCATGCTATGTATCCTCTTAGCATCAGAAGTCGTATTTGATTAGTGTTTTCCAGGTGAAATACGCATTGGAATTTCCATTATAGCGACTATCCTGTAGAAATTGGCCGCGATCCATTCATCCGTAGTTTCTGAGCATATTCAAATTATGTCATGAGCCAGTAACGTTCTGTTATCTCTTATGTAACGGGAAGATTTTTCTTTTAAATAAATATCTTGTATTATTTTCTGTGCCATTTTCAGATGGGATATTTCAGTAATAAGCGGCCTTACAGACTACATTAGAAAAAATTAAAATTGGAAGAATTAATTCACACAACACAAAA
>JASDQU010101345.1:221559-262195 GCA_032191745.1 Picea mariana | reverse complement strand
CTAGTTTGCAACTATACTCTTTTATAAAATTCACAAAACTGCATCTTCTCATACTACAACATTAGAATGCTATTATAATCATACTTCAACATTGGAATATTTTTGCCTTATGAACATTCTTCCATTTAATTGCATTAAATTCGGCAGGGACTACGCTGCTCCGCAGCCCTTGTTTTGTATGCTTTTCTTCTACACATGGGTTTCTTCTAGAATATTAATAGGTTGGGGCTTTTAGAATTTCAATATCCTTCAAATCATCAATATTTTAAATTAAATAATGAAATTATGAATATTTGAAATCTGTGGAGACAAATGATAAAGGGGTTTATAATAAAGTTTTCAATATTTGAAAATATTCAATTTGAAGATTCCAATCAAATAGTGGAAATTTTGAAAGTTTATCAATCATTTCAATCATAAAAATTGGATAATTGAACGGAATAAAATGAGTTATAAAATAATCATTTTATGAGTGAAATTTTTATTTTTATTTTTTATTTTTTCATTTTCATATGAAAATAACAATTTATTTTAACATGTCAATTTAGAAGGGTTATAATAAAGTTATCCCTTCGGTTTGAAATATAACCCTTATCTTAAAATTTGATCCCTGAACCCTATCCTATCTTATTTTTAATATTATAATCCATCATGTTAATTTTGATGGCAAGGTACAACAAACATTTTTTATACTTAAATTTGTTTTTTATCAAGTTGATGGTGTAATTATTAAAAGATACATCATAATTTTCTTACTTAAATATTGTCACGATCCCATAAGACGTTTGTTGAGATCTTGTGATCATTCACCTCCTGAGGCGTGCGACACCACAATGGTTCTTACTAGGTTGCTCAAAAACATCAAGAATACTTCGTCTGGACTACACCACTTCACCTAGAGCATGCCCATACTCTGTTCTAGGCTACCGACGAGTCACACTCCTACTCTAGTGTAAATGTTGTATACTTAGACAATTCTTAACAATTTAACACTTATATAAGCATACATCCATGAACATGAGAAACCAAGAGAACACCTTCAGAACAAATGAAATGCATACACATAATAATGTCAGTGGTATGAACCATGCCTAACACCCGATTAAGTCTTTGTTATTGAAAAATAATTATAATATGAGCATTATCGGCTTGGTTTACAACTTGAGAGTCACACGACTCACATCACCTCACGAAGACACTCATACACATATTTTTCACACCAAAACTCTTTGTCGCAACCATCTTTGCAACCTTCTGCAGTGCACCTCGGGTGTGACCTCAACCATAGACTTGTTGTACATTCCTTTCCACGGAATTTCATCAAGTTAACAGAGATTTTGGTTATGGTCCACACATGCCTCCAATAGACCTGTGTTTCCATACTTCCCCAAAATATACTAGAGCATCCCACCCTTGGCTACTTGTCTTCCATCTTGGCAGTTCTTCCTCAATTCTACCTTGCCTTAGACTTTTTCTCCCAATCTATCATCAAACCTTATGCCTTCCTTGGTTGTATTCCATTATTCTCTTATAGGGAATCCAAGGGTCACTTAAATGCAAAATGCCATGTCTTTTGAGTGTGTTGCACCCCTTCACAAACCCACACTCAAACGACTTGTCGTGCCCCTTCGTGGACTCGATGCACTCAAACAAGCTCGCTCACCCATCAATTGTCATGTCTCTTAGACCAATGTGCCCCTTTCCTTATGCTCTTCCTTATGTCAATCATCATGAATCTTCGCGAGTGTGTCGATGGGGTCATCCAATATCTCTAATGCACATATGTTGTTAAGGGCGGACAGGTCCACTCCTTGGACATTCTCCCAAGTTTCCCAAATGAAACCCAATTCTTTGTCAATAATTCTAAGGCAAGTAAGATGTGTGCTCCCCTAGTGTCGCATGTCACCACCAAGCGCCCAAGGTGCCCTTGCTCACACCAAAACGTCTTCATTTTCCCAACCAATCACATGCTCTCCATGTTCTCTTGCTTGACTCATCCCCAAGTCTTCCCAAAGAGTGCAGTGTAAAATAAATAACTCGGGTAACACTTTCGTGAGAATTGGGTCGCAAAAATTGTCAATTGAATGTTTTCGGCTAAACTCTTGAATTTTTTGGCCGAAATAGTTTTCGGCTAAACTCTTGAATTCTTTGGACGAAACAGTTTCTGGACTAACTGTTTTTTTGGACGAAAGTTAAATCTAATGGCATCGTTGAAAAATATTACAAAAATTTTAAATCTAACAAAAATTTTCTGTTAAAACTAACTTTCGGTCGAACTAATGGTTCACTCGAAAACTTGTATCTCTGAAACTTTTCATAAAAGTATGTGTTCACTTCATCTTACTCCAAATTGGGGAGTAGTGGACTCCTTAAAATATCATGATTCTGGTTTCAGAACTAGCACCAACATTTTCAGAATCAAATCTACTTTCTTTTGACACAATTTTTATTCAATTTAATTGTTTTCTAGTAATTTTAGTTAATTTTATAAAAAAATATATGCATATTATTTTTAGATGACATAATGATTCAGTAAAATGAAAAATCAATATATTCAATAATACAAAGTAAAAAATTATGAAAAATTTATATTATGGAACCTTTCATTGTTCTCTTCAAAAGAGTACTTTTAGATTTTACTTTTAAATAAAAATTAAGGAAGATAAATGGTTTCAATCTAAATATGTTTAAAATATGTAGCTCTTTTAGATTGGTCGAATTCAAAAAATTGTATTAATTATAATATTCATCCGTTGTCTTCAAAACTATAGTCATACTTGAATAGATTTTGTTTAGCTTGTCGCAACATATTTCATTTTTCACAATAAATTTTTTAATGATGAGTAAATTGGTGTCAACAAACATAACTCATTATGAGTGCCTTCATTTTTAAGGAACATACTGTCAAACAATCACTAAAATGACATATCAAATGTCAATAAAATAAATTCAAAAAATAATCAATAGAAAGTTAACAAAATTCGTGACAAGTTTTTTTTTACTATAAAGTGAAATTCTAAATAAAAAATTACTTTTGTTTACCGAAAGTTGAAAAACTTCTGAAAAATATAATTTATTTTCTCAAAAAACAAGGAAAATAGACACCGATATTCATGATTTTATCCTGTGCGCACTCAGTAGGTGTCATGGGAGACCTTACATCTTCCTCCACTCCAAGTTTTTGTCGTCTTCGACAACATCCATCGATCTCTAGATGGTTTATATGCTCCATCTCTAGAACTTGTCACCACTCAATGACTGGTGCCTTCTTAATTGTTGTCGTCAAGAAAAAATCCCCCTGGGAAGTTACATGAATCTACGAAGTGTCGCTAATATATGAATTACTGTTTCTTCCATACTTCAGTCCATCTTCTCATACTTCCATGCATTGGATCCGCTTGTGACTTCGATTGATTTAGTAACTAGTCCAATCATCATGCGTCTGTCTTAAGAACTCACATGTTCACGTACAAACATTTTTTTCTGTCTACAAACTTATCACATCTGCAACTCCTCGTTTCATCCAATTTGTTGTCACCCACTGCGTTCTCAATAGTTTTCACCAAGGCACCTCCCCAAGGCACCCCATTGGCCTCACTCTCTTCCACCAAGATAGTGAGTCAATGTTCTGTAGTCTATTTTGAAGGTGAAGGGGGATGGTTGATAGGGCCATCTTCCTCATCTTCATTATGTCCCAATTTTTTATTTTTCAATAAGCTAGGTTAAGCATGAATTTCATTCCATTTTATCATTTAACCATAACCATAAATGTTGCAGCAATCAAGATCACAAGAAGAAGCACCATGCACAAGAACACAAGAAGTATCTTGGGAAACCCTTCTTAGCAAGGGAAGAAAACCTAGACAAATCCTTTGTTATAATCTTAAAGAGAAATACCTCCACCACCAAGAAAGACCTAGCACACAAGAGGGTGGTCAAACCCTAGAAGACTAGCACCGAAGAGAGGTGTGCACTTTTCCCAAGTAAATGTACTTGCTGAAATTTCCAAACTCACATGAAAGATGTGTTTCCACAATGGGGATTTTACCTTTACTTATACTAACCTAAACCCATCAACAAAAGTGTCTATTGGCTCAACATGGCTGACCTTTCTAAGTCACATTATTATTATTATTATTATTATTATAATATTATAATTAATATTAACGAGATTAATTATCTTTTACATTTATTATTAATCACATTAAGGTGGGGACGACCTGTACCCTTTACATTACAATTAGGGTTACAGGCATGGATGACTCTTGAACAAAATATAACAAGGGATTTGATACACCCACTAATGCTCATCCACTAGTGACACATCCATAGGGATGTCAAATTGTTGGATCACTACATTACACAGAAGAACCAAATCTTCACATGTACACTTGTGCTTGTCCACAAGCATGTCCATTATATAGATCTTATTTCCCACTACCTCACACAGGAGAATCATCTGGATTTTTATCATCAACTCTACTTCTCAGAGGAGGCTAATACATCATCTTCATTTCTATTCACATGACGATGCACCCAACACTTTGGGATTTCACACGTTCACCTTATGCTCAGCCACGGACATGTCTAACTCAACGGATCACCTTTCCCACTAGATAATCACCCCGAGTTCTTCTCAACTCTGTGAATGGAGGAGGTCATCTCTACGTTCCTAGCTCTGTCTTAGGCATGAACCACATACCCTTCTTAGGGGATTTCTCTCAGGTTTGTAAGATGAGAGAAAGACTCACATAGCTGCAATGATCCACATCTCACAGGTTTGTAAGCTGGAGAATGTCTCACATAGTTGCATTCATCAACACCAATGTAATCGAAGAAGAGTCATTGTACTTCTACATTATGTACATAAGTAGCGGTACATTTGAAATGATTTTTCCTTCGTACTCCTCCATGAGTTCTTTTAGCTCAAGGTCATACAACCATTCACTGTGTCCAAGTTCATTATAGGAGGAATCAGCCTCTTCCTTAGTTCTCTTACACCAAGTCTTTTGTATCTCCTTCATTTCCTCTTGATCCATGGATGGTCTATGCTCTTGTTCAATGAACTACTCTGGCATCCTCATCTCTGTGACTTCCTCTAATATCCATTTCCACTCATCAAATTTCAAATAGAAATCATCCAAGCTATCCATTATCTTATCCAAATCTCCAACTATCTCTTCAACGTCGACAAATCATTTTTCCACTGACATGAGCTTCCTTTTGTTCTCTACGTTATACTTTCCAACCATAACCCCACATCATCCAATTTCGTCTCCACAAGGTTTCCTTCTTTGGATGTCCTCAACAACCATCTATAAGGAAGACATTTGTGTGCCTCCTTCCTTCCACCTTATAGTAGGAATAAAGCATGGAGTTTGTCCAAAGAAAATGGTCATATTTTTCATGTTAGGAATATGTGATGCCTTTTCCTTTCTTGTGAACTCTTTTCCTAATACAACTTCGAAATCATCCATAGGAACAACAATGAAACTCGTATTTCTGTACGATTCACCAAGCTTCAACGAGATGTCCTTGGCTACACCAAAAACACTCTCTACAGTTGTGTTGATTGTATTGAAGGTTGTTTGTGTCAGTTCAGGCTGCAACCCAAGCATCCACACCATGTCTTCCCTCAATAAGTTATGAGTCTCCCCACTATTGACCATGGATATCATTGACTCATTGAGTTTTTCTTACATGTAGCAAAGTTTCATCTCATCTTTCTCTTGTCTCTCTGTGGATTCACCCTCCATGACGACATTCAAGACCTGCAAGACTCCAAAAAATGGGTTTTATTTCTTCTCCAAAGAATTCAACTTCTATTTCAAGGGACATTTCTTCACATAGTGATTCTTGGTGGAAATCCAACATGAAATCAATTTCTTCTCTTTTGTTGCGTCTGTTTTCTTGGAATAGTCTTCACTTCCTTTTGACATCTTCATTTTACCTTTGTCCTTCCTCTTCCTCTTCCCCTTCCCTTGTTGTTTCTTCTCACCTTGGGCATCCTCACTATTCCTAGGACCTATCTTGGGTTCACCCCAAAAGTCCAAGAATTTTTCTATTGCAGTGATTTCTTTTGAAAAAATCTATATGTTTTGTCGTTGCAACTCACTCTGCACCCACAATTGTGGAACATTCATGAAATGGAAACATTTTTCTTCTTCTGACATGTCTTTGATCTCCAACACGAGCCCCATGAACTCCTTGATGTAGGCTTGGATCTTACCAATGTGTTTGAGATCCAACAACTGATTTCTTCTGATCCATGCCTGGTTCCCTAGACTAAACCATGCCTTCAAGGATTCCTTCATCACTACCCAGTTTTCTATCTTCTCAATTATTCTCCTAGCTTCTAAGTCTTTGATATAGTTCCTCCACTAAGGATTAGCAGTTCTTGTCCAAAAAATCATTGCAACATTCACCTTGGCTTCGTCCAAACTTATGTTCAACTGTGCCAAGTACTGCTCAATGTCCCAATAGAAGTTTCCAAACAATCTATCTTTGTGAGTCATGTCATATGTCTCAGGTTTGTTTATCATGATCCTCATCGGCATGATGGAAGAGCCTTGTCCATTAGCCAATATCGTTTCAATAATGTGATGGTGTCATCTTGGTCCTTCAAAATCTATGTGGATGCAATGACTTTTCCCTTCACTACCTTGAGTCTATCATGAACATTGTCGATCAAGTTGCTGGTAATCACATTTTAGTTTCTTGACACTCCCAAACGACTTCATTAAACCCATGATTCATCCTACCTATCTCAGTATTCATCTAATCGACCATGTCAACATGCTAACACATTGCGTCCATCATCTTCTCAACAATCTTCTCCAATATAATGAGTCGATTCTTCATTTTTCTAGTCTTGGGCTCCCTCTTGGTGTCACTACCATATGCATGTAACCTAGCCATGGATGGCCATCCAATTATCTTCACTTTACTTGCAAAGGTTTCATCCAAGTAACCTAATAATTTGTGTCAAGACTTATTCAAAATTAAGCAATCAACTATGATATCGGGTCTACGACAGTCCTGCATTTTTCCTCCTTCCCCGGGTTCTTGGTTCACCCTCAGAAATATGCACTTGGCCTGCTGAAGGGGTGTGCTCAGATCTGTATACAAGTCATGGCTTCGTCTACAAATCAACCCTTCACTTCCATCATAGACTACCAAGTCTGCACTCAATTTGTCTTCTCAACAAGTGCACCCCACCACAATTGTTCTGTGTAGTAGTGGTTAAGATCTTTGATACCACTTGTCATAAATATGACAATGTGGTGAAGGTCTCACCAAACTATTTCTCAACGTTTCCTCTGATACCACCTATCATGACCCCATAGGACACTTGTTCATATCTTACAATCCTTCACCTCTTAAGGGTGTGCAACACAACGACGATTCTTACTTGGTTTCTTGGAAACACAAAGAATACTTTATTCAAACTATGCCTCTTCACCTATAGCATACCCCTACTCCATTCTAGGTTACCGATGAGTCACACTCCTACTCTAGTGAAAATCTTGTATACTTAGACAATTGTTGACAGTTTAACACTTAGTCATGTATAATAATACATTCATGAACATGAAAAACCAAGAGAACAACTATGAAACAAAAAAAAAACATATACAAAAATAGTGTGGGAGACATGAACCATGCCTAACAACCAAACTAAGTCTTTGTTATTGCAAAATAGTTACAATATGAGCACTACCAGCTTGGATTACAACTTGGCAGAGTCATGGGCTTTCCTGACCTCACTAAGGCACTCATACACAAATTTGTCACACCAAGAATCTCTGTCACAGCTGTCTCTACAACCTCCTGTAGTGCACCTAAGATGTTCCCTCAATCACAAACTTGTTTTCCCTTCGTTTCCATCGAATTTCACCAAGTTAACATAGATTTCGGTTCTGCCTCACACATGCCTCCAATAGACCTTCATTTCCATACTTCCGCAAAATTGCCTAGAGCATCCCACCCTTGGATAATTTTCTTCCATCTTGGTTTTTCTGCCTTGCCTCAGACTTGTTGTCCAAATCTCTTACCAAATATTATGCCTTCCTTGGTTGTGTGCCCTTATGCTCTTATAGGGGCTCCAAGGGCCACTGATGCAAAGTTTCATGTCTTTTGGTTGTGCCACACCCCTTCATGAACCCACACTCAAATAATTCATTGCACCCCTTCATGGATGCGGTGCACCCAAAAAATTATACGCGTCCATAAATTGTCATGTCTCTTAGACAAACCCGCCGCATCGCTTGGCATGTTCCCCTCGCATTGTGATCTTCCTTGTGCTGATTGTCGTGAATCCTCGTGGGTTTGTCTATGGGGTCATCTAACCTCTCTAGTGTGCCCATGTTGCAAAGGACATATGGGTCCACTCCTTGGCCATGCTCCAAATTTTCCCCACCCTTTCCCAAACACAAGTTAAGTTTTGTCAATCGTTCTAAGGAAAGTAAGGTGTGTTCCCCCTTGGTGTTTCATGTCACTATAGTGAGCCCAAGGTGCCCCTATTCACACCCAAACATCTTTGTTTTCCCAATCAATAACATTCTCTCCATGTTCTCTTGTTCGAATCATCCCCAAGTTCTCCCAAAGAGTGGGCGCACTTGGTGGGTGACATGGGAGACCTTACACATATCAATTAAGATTATTAACTTTAACAATTTTTTCATTATAATTTATAGGTGTTCATTCGTTCATATTTTAAATGAAAAAATACATCAAAATACGATGAATTCTAAAATATGTATATTTATGGTGAATTTTAAAACACCGACAGTAATTGTTTATTATTTAGTTATGGTGAACATTAAAAATATTATTATTATTATTATTATACAAGAAGATAATAATTTTTTACAATTTAAATAACATGATATGATATTTTTGAATTACCTATAGAGGATGAAGTTTTTTTTAAAGAAAGAGTTTGGGGTTAAACAACTAGCAAAAGGGAAAGTGAAGGACATTGAAGGCTACTAAGCTGAAATATTAAAAGCTGGAGGGCCTATCCTCATCCCTCACATATAGAAGCTTTTCAATTTAGTAGTCAAACAAGGATTCCCTAAAACCTGGACACAAAACCTCGTTGCTCCGATTTTTAAAAGCGGGGATGAAAACAATCCCTCTAATTATAAGACCATTATGATTATCCCCATTTTAGAGAAGTTGTACATGATTATTTTGGAAAAGAAAATTAGTATATGGATAGAAAGTTGTGGAAAATGAGACAATGGCCAAGTAGATTTAGGAGCTATCATTCAATTGTGGAAGACATTATTATGCTTATGATCATTTTGGATGATTGTTGCAATTATAAAACCAATCTTCTTTGTTGTTTCATTAGATTTAGAATTTTTTTTTGCACAGTGCCTAGGATGAACCTCTAGAATAGGTTGGAAGAGATAAAATTCCCTTTCGAGCTGAGGGTTGTTGCTGTAATATTGTATGAGAATGTTATTTCCAATTTTAGGAATATTGAGGGATAGTTAGAAGAGATTGACTTTAATATAGGAGTCAAGCAAGACTTTCCCCTATCACGTACCCTTTTTTGCATATACATTGACAATTTAGAAAATAGTTTGAAAGAATTGGGTTGTGTCAGCCCAATTCTAGTCGGTATAGTCATCATTCTTCTTATCTAGGTTGATTATATTGCTATTATGGCAAGGAGTCCCTATGATCTCAGCAAGCAACTAATAATCCTCAAGGATTTGTGCTCCAGTATAGGTATGATTGTTAACACTAACAAAATGAAAGTTATGATATTTAAATCCAAAAATAGCACTTATGATACTTTTGTATGTGACAACAACTTGGAGGAAGTTCGTTAATATAAATATCTTGGAATCAATATTCATAACAAGCTCAAATGGAACTATAACATTGAAGAAAGGATAAATGGAGGGTGGAAATCTTATTATGGACTTGAAAACAATTGTAAATCAATGGACCTTTGGATATAGGATAACAATAAACTCCTCTTAGAAACTCTCATGAAGTTTGGGGATGGCGTATCTCTAGAGAATCATGGAGAAAGATAGAAAATATCCAATACATCGTATCCTATTCTCCTCATAGAAATGATCCTTTCCCCCATTGAGAGCACGACTATGTCCAAGTACATAATGTATAATAACAAGTTAAACAACATGGAATAAAAGATGATCCAAAATATTGCTTCAAATTCTGGCCAAAAACACCTTCATCTCAAGCGAGGGTGGCATAAAGATGCCCAGTCTTTGCTAATTCATTGGGGAATAAAGGCTCTCTGAAGAATCTCACATTTTCAGCACATAAGACAAGTAGGAGTTAATTAGTCCAACATTTTCTTGTGGTTATAACATTCAAAGGCCAACATTTGTTTTAATGAAATACAAGTACATCTTGTTTTATTTTAAATAAAAATAAAAATAAACATTTTATCTAATAATAAAAAATATCTTAACTCATATCTATTATTAAATATTGAGTAAGATAAAAATAAAAATAAAAATATAATAATAAATGCATTAATGAATAGTGCTAATTTATTTTAGATTATTGGTTTTTGTACTTTTAATTATTATAATGATTTCTTTTCATTTTTAATTTATTTTAGATAATTGGTTTTTGTATTTTTAATTATTATAACGATTTTTGTCATTTTTACAATGTAAAGGTTAAATTTAATTTTGTTTTAGTTTATTAAAATATATTTTATTTTGGATTATTAAAATAGTAATATATGAAAATATTTATAATTAAGATAGTAAATGGATTTAAATGTTATATTTTTTTATTGTTAATATTTTACTTAATTTTAATTATTAATAAATATTGTATTGTTATATTATACTATGAAGATGTTGATGATGATGATGATGATTAACATTTGTTGAGATAGAATTTCATGTATTCAAGCTTATGAAGGTAAATTATTATTTGGATTTCTGTAGAATTTTATTTCTATGCTTGAAAAGCATTAAGAAAAGTGTTCCAAGATCACCATAGTTTTGCTAAGTTGGAATGTTTTGAACTTTGAAGGTTGGTAGTTTGACAAGTATTTTCAAATTGAGATATGATATGGGTATATGCTAGACATTCTAAGAGAAAGTATTTTTCATCTTCAACCCTCTTAGTGTCACAAAGATGACATATTTTTTCATCCTAAGGAATTTTAGGAATTTGTCTAATGCTTAGTTATGGTGCTCATAAGAATTTGTTTTTATTTTAGCAATGTTGATTTTCGTCTTTACTCTTGTGTGAATAGAGATATACTTTTGATCTTATAGATTAGGTTTGGTCACCTCCCTATAGTATCTTAATTTTCTTTTACCCTATAATTATTTGTCGCACAACAATTTCTCCTTAAATTTAGTTGTAAAAATATTTTAATATTATCATTATTTTGAAAAATTATGTCCCTTCAAATTCTCATATTCTGAATAATACTGTGGTTCCAAAGTATTCTTCTCCTCCATAGTGTTCCTTCGTATGTCTCTCTTGCAAGTCTCTCACTTGCAAAATTTTGCAAAATAATGAAATAGTGAATAGATTTTTAGTGTGTAAAGGACTTTATGAAATTTGATTCCTTCTCTTTTTTTTAATTGTTTAAAAAAATCACGTTTTTTTTAATTATTTTTCAGCATGACAATGCATTTATGTAAGACACACTGGTGCACCCATATTACATTACGCATTGGTGCGTCCATTTTATATGAATGATCCAAATGGATATCAGTGGCCACCCATCTATTCCACTGGCTCAAAATAGAGATTTCCACCTCGAGATTTTTTCGACAGTTTTTTGGGTCCCAAACTTTCGGGGTTGTTTTGAGGCCCGAAAAGACCTTTTTTGGGGATTTCATACATAGGTGACTGCCAGGCGAACTGGCTTTTTCCATATGGAATGTGTTCTTCTCAGCTATACCTTTCCAACGGTGTATCGAGCGCCCCAAACAAAGATCGTATGCAAATGTCACGCCTTGGGAAGTTGACGTATACACTACCCCCATTAGGGCCGACAAACCTTTTGACTTTTCATCTTCTGGGGTTAGGGTTTTGGATTTTCCTTATGTTAAAAATGCCTTTCAAGCCTCATTGTAACATTATCTTCTTTTGAATGAACATAACTATCACATCTCTTCTCATAGATAAGATGCCACCATTCTAGCAAGTCTGTCACTCTATAGTTTTACAGTCTTTGTACATTTCTTTCATTAATAGAAATCATGTATTACTGAATTTTTTTGTTTCTGGAAATATTTATGTGTATTTCATTATAATATCTCTGATTTCATTTTGTTATAAAAAATAATCTGGATCAATGGTATCAGAGTAGGTTTCTTTTGATTGTTTTTTAGTGCATGTCCCCGGCGAGGTCCGAGTATAGCAAGTTGGGTCTCAATCTTGTCTCTCTTGAGAACAATAGCTCTCGCACGCCCAAGAAACCCTTTGTAGCAGAAGAAAAGAAAAAAATGGAGCATACTATTATATTAATCTATTGCTTGAGACATATCTCACACGACAGAGGGATGAAATGATGGAGAATTTTTCCTACGTCCTTCAACGTCTGCCGATAACAATAGGTAGGTCTTCATCAAGCGGTCACCTTGGAGGCACCTCACCTTTCAAGGTACAAGTTAACTTTGATATTCCCGTATTTGAAGGATATATAGATGGGGATTCCGTAGAAAAATGGTTAAATATGCTAGAAGGTTATTTCTCTATTCAAAATTTTTCCGATAGGGAAAAGATCACCTTCGCACTCCTTAAGGTTGTCCCCCATGTCAAACATTGGTTGGAAACTTACTGGGAGAAAATTTTCACAGAGGATTATGGAATATATGGGGTCAACCCACTTGGTATTTTTTTGTGGATGTGGTTAAGGAACAATATTACCCAGTTGGTAACTATGACGACCAGTATAAGAGATGGACCACATTGTGGCAAGAGAGGGGACAAACAATGCTGAATTTCACAAATGATTTCCATACCTTGCGCATCAATATGGGTATCAAATAATTCGAGTGAAATATGGTTCTGAAATACCACGGGGCTCTGGGGAAGGCTAGGAGGTTACTTAAACCTACCTCTGGTCTGATGGGGGGGCTAGAATGATGACTTTTTCGTTGTTTTCCCATTCCCTCACTCATTATTCCCTCACACACTCCCATGCACTCTCCTTGACTCATCCATTGATCCATCATCACCTGTGTCTTGGCTTGGCAAAGGAAACAAATTTGTTGAAGAACTTAGCCATGGGATAGTTGGCTGTAGTGGTCATTGGTGTGATCTGGCCATGACCTGGGGCCTGCATGTTTGAAATGCATTGGCCTGTGCCTTGTTTTTATCACAAATGCGAGTCCTTAGAGTTACAACATTGATATTCTAGACTGGCCGTGCTGGAAGCCCTGGCAGGAATGAGAAGGACTGTCTGAGGGACTGCGTGGTAGAGAGTGGTGGAGGTCCATTCTCTCGGGTGGCACAGGCTGGGTAGAAGAGAGATGGGTATTTGTATTGTTGTGGGTGTCAGGAAACCTGTGAGAGGTTGAGAGATGACTGGTTTGGGAACCCATTTACACTCTAGAACTGTCCTTGTGGATTCATAGCCCTGGCTTGGGGGTGACACTACTGTTGGGATTTAGAGAAACGGTCTCTACGGTTGGGTAGAACGTCCTTGGTCTGCAACCAGTCGATGTCGTATTTCATAAAGATAAGTGATCTCTTTCATGATATTACTATATGTGTATGAATGTATTTCACTGTGTAGTTTAATTGTCATTTACATGTATATGAATGTATTTCCGCTGTGTATATTTAATTATCATTTAACATAATCTTTATATCTTGCATGCTTGCTGGATATTGTTGTGCATGTCATTAAATCTATTATCTTATGCATCCTTAATAAATTCAGAAGGTCAACATGAGAAATAATTCCAAGGGCGGGCTTGCAGGTAGCATACCTGGCCTGTGGGTGGCTGGGTATGTTACAGATTGGTATCAAAGCTTCTGGTTGAAACATCGGGCCAGTATGGGCTGGGTCTGTTGGTGAGAATCTCGTGGTTGAGATCGAACTCTAACCGTGAAGTTGAAAACATCAGGAGGAATGGCATTGCAGATGCTACGCAAGAGACAGAACGTCATAGAACCTCTATGATGGTTCGAAGGATCATGACCGTTCCTTTTTAATTCGGGAATGGTCGCCACGATAGGATCGGGGAGATTCGTGATCGTTTGATTGGAGGACAAGTAAACATGGATTATCCGATGAAAGGGAAGCAAGGTTAAGATCGAGACCATTAGATTCCATTGGAGAGAGAAATCAATGGCCAACAGGAATTGTGGGGAACCGAGTTGCATGAGAGATAATTTCCGAAGGTGGTCCCACAATTCAAACCACGGTTTCCCTAGGGGGTTACATGTCAGCATCAGGAGAATTGCGGGGTGAAAATAAGGTTACTCCAAACCACCGATGCATGCCCCCACAAATTGAAAGGCATGAAACAATGTGACAGGTAGGGATCAAACATTGAAACTTTAAATAACTGAATTAGCTGGGGACCGTCGATCCATAAGAGGACATGCGTCAACCGATCGCGTGCTCTAGGTGAAAGAACTCTAATAAAGAGAGAGAGAGGATAAGTTGATATTTGAGGCTCCCGAAGCCCAGAGATACAAAGACCCTAAGTAAACGTCGACTGTCGGATCGTCTGAATTAGAGCCTGACCGCCAATCGCCCAGAGGTTACGTGTCAACAGATTAGTAACTATGGAGGAATCTGTTCAAGAGATTTTTCGTTGAGGTTTGAGACTGCCAAATCCTGGAGAGTCAGAGAGCCAAAGCAAACCTCAATTATCCAATCATCCAAGAAGATTTCAGCCACTGATCTACTGAGAGCCACGAGTCACCAGATCCATGACTTCGTATAAAAGCCAGTGGGGCCAAATAATTTTGAAATTTGAGATTTCCAGAGTCCGGAGTCCTGAAGGAATCGAGGTTGTTGATCCACAGGGGACATGCATCATAAGATCATGAACTTCAGATACAAATATTTTCAAGGAAAAAGGTTGAATTTTGAGATCTCTGAAGTCCGGAGCCCTGAAGAAATCATATCCGTCAGATTGAGGAGGACACGTGGAGCAGATTTGTGGACTCTGGTTGAAGACTTGAAATGAAACATGGTTGTTTGATCTAGGAGGACATGTATCGACAAATTAGCCAGTTCAGGAATTCAGAGTTCCGGAGAATCGGAAGTGTGCTAGTTTGAAAAATCTCAAAGCCCCGAAGCCCAGAGAGCTGAAGTGATAAGGCATGATGATGTCACCAGGGATGACGTGGACACATGGGATGTGTTCCACATGTATGTAATTTTTGGGCATTTGGAACATTGAAAAATTGATTAGAACATGACACGTGTCACCCGCCTAATTTGGCCACGTGTCCACTTCCATCATTTCGCCAAGTGGCGACAGATCGTGTAGTTCGGAAGACCAGGAACTCTAGAAGGAAAGGAGGTGACAGGATGCGTTGGGTCAAAAAATACCGAAGGCCTGAAGGTCGGAGTATATATCAACTGTCGATTTCAGAGGACATGCGTCGAGGGACCATCGAATGCAGGTAAAAGCACTCTGGGAGAAAGTGTAGGAGGGAAGTTTGAAACTTTCGAAGCTTGAAATGTCGAAAAAATTCATAGTCATCGATCTGTGGGAGGACACCTATTGACAGATCAGGAACCCTGGGTAAAGGAGTACTAAGAGGAGGCAAGCAAGAAAAGTTGAGACTCCTGAAGCATGGAGTCCCGAAGAAGATCTCAATTGTTGATCGCGAAAGAGGACGAAGACCGTTGATCTAGTCCTGGCTAAAAGCTCTGAAGTCCTGAAGCTATGGACAAGCATGTTTTTAGCTAAGTGCAGGGTCATGGACTTGGTCATATGCAGTTTGAGAGCTGAGGAAGGAAGGCTAAGGGCTGAATTGGTTGTCTCTGAGACAAAAAAGTGCTAAGGGAGGATTTAGCCGCGGTTTCTAGTCATGGTCACCTAGGAGGTGGTTTGAAGGAAGTGCCTACGCAGGGTGAACTCTGTGTCAACTAGGGATAACAAGACACTATTATTTTCGTAGAATGGGGATATGATATCCATAAACAAGAAAGATACTTGTATCATGATTTGGAAATTTTGTCTATCATATGCATAATTCTAACAAATGGTCACTTGCACATTTTGCAGAATTAAGAGGCTTAAGCGCATCAACTCAGGATGTGTATTGAGGAAATGGGAGAAGGCGAGGGAGCCTCTAGTCATGAAAAGGAGGCCAAAGGCCAGAATACCAGAATTGGTAATGCAGAGACAGAGTCCAATGGACACAAGGAAAAAGGAGAACAGGAAACGTTGATAGAAATGGTAAGAATCTTGAAGATGGAAGTTTAGAGCTACAAAGAAGACAACGAAAAAATGATGAGAGAGAAAAGTCAGATAAATTCTCGAGTTTTGTAGAGTTTAAATCAGTTGCAGAGGAAAACGAAGAAGGAATTGAACTCAAGACAAGAGAAAGAAGGCAGGTGTCAGGAAAGAGGAGATGCTCGTGGAAGAGTTAGTTATTCCAGAAGTGCTAGAAGAGATCATGGACACCACTCACCTCCTTACTCAGGAAGGAAGTTTTATGCATCGGATGATCCTGTAAGCAACCCAAAAGTGTCTCCTGTTAGACACCAGAGAAGGAAACAAGAGATAGATAGTTTGCAAGGAGAGACGAGGAAGCTCAAGCCACCTTTCTTCGATGGTTAAAGAGAAAGGGAAGATGATGTCGAAGCATGGTTGCTTGGGCTCCGAAGATATTTTCAGTTGCATAACTATTCATCAAACCTAGAAGCCAGGATTTCCACCTACCATTTACACAAGAAAGTTGTAGTGTGGTGAAACCAATTGAAGCAAGTGGAACATGTTAATGAAAGTAGGGTCACTTGGAAACAGTTCACAAAGTACTTCCAGAAGAAGTACCTCTCAGAGCATTTCTATGAAAAGAAAATGCAGGAGTTCTTTGAACTCAGGTTGGGAAGAATGACTATGGAAGAATACAAGAAGAATTTCTTGGGATTGTTAAAGTATGTCAGGTTCATTGGTGATGAGAAAGTGAAAATACAGAGATTTCTAAGTGGATTTCCAACCTTCAATAAGGAAAAGATCAAGTATGATGAACCCAAGACATTGACTCAGGCCATCAAGAAGGCTAAATACCTATATGAGCAAGGCCAGGGAAGAGAATCCCTGCAAAAATCTTGGAAGGATAAGAAGAATGTGAAGTCTGATCAGAGGAGGAAAGGATTCAAACCTCCCTTCAATAGGAATGTGCCTAATAGAAATCATCAAGATCAATATGCTAAGTAGGATTTTAAGAAGGAAGACTCCTTGGGAAAAAGGGGAAGACCACCAATCCAATGCTGGGTATGCAAGGAAGATCACATGTACAAGGATTTCCCACACAGAAAGGACAGAGCGAAGACTGTGCACAACATCCAAGAGTCTACAACAGTTGGAGATATGGGGAAAAACTATGCATCTTTAAATGATCGACAAGCAGAGTACCAGTCCAATATGATCGAGGTGGAAGGTAAGATCATAAATAAACCCGTTTCTATTTTGATTGATTTAGGAGAAATCCATTGTTACATTGACCCTAAGATAGTGTATAGATTACATTTGGTGAAAAGTAAACTTGGAAAAACAAGTTTGGTTCAGTTAGCCACTGAAACCAAAATAAGAATCCATGATATGGTCAGAAGTTGTTCCATAAGTCTTAATGGCGTGAATACTAGTATTGATGTAAACATCATACCATTGGGTTCTCATGATATTCTGATTGGGATGGATTGGTTGGACAAGTATCATGCTGTCCTACATTGTCATAACAAGACATTTACATGTCTTGATGGAAATGGTAAACAAAGCACTATGAAAGGAGTTCCAAGACCCATCTCTATAAGGGATATTTTGGCCTAACAACTGAAAAGGTGTTTTAGAAAAGGATGTCAACTGTATGCAACCCATGTGGAGGAGCCAATTGATACAAAGGGGCCAAGCCTTGAATATTTCTTGGTGCTACAAGAATATGAAGATGTATTCCAAGAAATACCCAGATTTCCACCAAGAAGGAGATACATTTCTCAATTTATTTAGTGTCAGGATCTGCCCCGATGTCAAAATAACCTTACAAAATGAGCACACCAGAGCTAAAAGAATTACAAATGCAGTTGGAGGAATTGTTGAGGAAAGGGTACATCCATCCAAGTGTTTCACCTTGGGGAGCACCAATACTTTTTGTCAAAAATAAGGATGGAACCTTGAGGCTGTGTATTGAATTCCGACAACTGAACAAGTACACTATAAAGAAAAAGTATCCGCTACCCCGAATTGATGAACTCTTTGATCAGATAAGAGGAGCAAAGATATTTTCAAAGATTGACCTGAGGGCAGGATACCATCAAGTAAGAATCAAGGAAGAAGACATTCATAAGACAACCTTTAGGACCGGGTATAGGAATTATGAATTTGTAGTGGTGCCTTTTGGATTGACCAATGCACCAACTGTCTTCATGTGCTTAATGAATGACATATTCAAAAATTATTTGGAAAAGTTTTTCATAGTATTCCTGGATGACATACTTATCTATTCTAAATATGAAGAGGAGCATGAACATCACTTGAGATTGGTATTGCAAGTATTGAGAAAACATCAGTTGTACGCCAATTTGAGTAAGTGTTCTTTTTATCAAAAGAAGATCCCTTACTTGGGACACATTATTTCAGAGTAGGGCATAGCAGTAGACTCAAAGAAGATTGAAGCCATTAGAGGATGGCCAACACCCAGAAATGTGTCAGACATCAAATCTTTTATGGGATTAGATGACTACTATAGAAGGTTCATAGTAGGGTTCTCTAAGATTGCTCACCCCATCACCTCTTTGCAAAAGAAGGGAACTAAATTTGAATGGACACTCAAGTGTGAAAAGAATTTTAATCTATTGAAGGAATTACTTACTAGTGCACATGTGTTAAAGATTTCCGACCCAAATGAAATTTTTGTGGTATGGGGTGAGGGAGAGGATATGAAGCCTATTCTAACGGATCAAGTCGCATCACCTCATGTCATACGCTCCTGTGGTGCTACAGACGCTTGTAAGGAAGGACTTGGGGGAGTCCTCACGTAGAATGGACATGTCATTTGATATGAGTCCATAAAGCTTAAGGAACATGAGAGGAACTATGCCACGCATGACTTGGAACTTGCTGCCATTGTTCATTCCTTGAGGATGTGGAGGCATTATCTCATGGGGAATAAATTTGAATTAAGGTCAGACCACGTTGGTCTAAAGTATCTTTTCGAACAATCGACCTTGAATGCGAGGAAAACAAGATGGATGGAATTTTTAAGTGAATATGACTTTGATATCAATCATATCAAGGGAAAACAGAATAAATTTGTCGATGCACTTAGTAGGAGAGTGCATCTCATGCATGATAGTGTTGTTAGTATGCATCAGTCAGACTTGAATAGCATAATTTTAGATGGTCTTGTTACAAATCAACATTACCTACAGATGAAGGAAAAATTACAACAAGGATATTTATAGCAAAAGATAAAGGAGTACGAGATAAAGGAAGATGGATTCCTCATGCATAAAAATAGAATATATGTTCATAATTTTGGAGAACTGAGGAATTTGGTACTGAAGGAAATGAATGATGTTCCTTATGCTGGACATCGTAGTTACCAAAAAACAATTACAACAGTAAGAAGCTAGTTCTTTTCACCAGGAATGAAGAAGGATGTTACTGATTACATTGCTCGATGTATGGAATGTCAGAAGGTGAAGGCTGAGCATAGGAACCCAACGGGTTTTTTGTAGCCATTGCCAATTCCAGAGAAGAAATGGGAAGTGATCACCATGGATTTCATCACAGTATTACCCAGAACAAATAAGCAACGCGATTCAATCATGGTGGTGGTTGAAAAATTAAAAAAGGCTGCTCATTTTGTGCCTGTGAAGACAACGCATACAACAACTAATATTGCAGAAATTTTCATGAAGGAAATTTCTAGGTTTCATGGGATACCTAGGACAATTGTTTCGGACAGAGATACAAAGTTTACCTCCAATTTATGGAGGGAATTGTTTAAAGGATTTGGAACAAATCTAAACTTTAGCACAACATATCATCCCCAAACATATGGGAAAACAGAGAGGGTCAATCAAATAATTGAAGACATGTTGATAATGTATGTGATGGATAAGCAATCTAAGTGGAAAGATTACTTACACTTGGTTGAGTTTGCATATAACAATGGGTATCAATATTCATTGAAAATGATTCCATTTGAAGCCTTGTATGGTAGGAAATGAAATACTCCAGTGAGATGGGACAACCCATCAAATAGAGTGGTACTTGGGTTGGAGTTCCTCAAGGACATGGAAGACCAGGTGGTCAAGATTAAGTAGAATTTAAAGGCAGCTCAGGATAGACAAAAATTTTATGTAGACAAGAACATGACAGTTAGAGGATTTAAAGTAGGGGAGCATGTACTTTTGAAAGTGAAGCCCAAGAAAATCTCTTTGAAATTGGGTAGTTGTACAAATCTGGCAACCATATTCTGTGGTCCATTCGAAATATTGGACAGAATAGGGCCGGTTGCATACATGCTTGCATTGCCTAGTACCATGAATGTGCATAATGTATTTCATGTATCTTTACTAAAGAAATATGTACATGATCCTAATCATGTTATTGATTGGCATCTGATTTAGGTAGAGATGGAGGGAGACTTTTAGGTTTATCCAGTGTGGGTGTTGAACAAAAAAGTCAAAATGATTTGGAATCAAGTTATAGAACTGGTAAAAGTTCAGTGGACCTGCTATGGTTCTAAAAATACTACCTGGGAGCATGAATATGCCATGCGGTCAGAGTACCCGTAGCATTTTTGAATAAATTTGAGATTTTGATCTTTGTTTTGTATATGCACTGAGGACAATGCCAAAATAAGGGGGAGGGGATGTAACACCCCAGTTTTTTGAACCCCCATTTTAAAGAATGTATTGTTACAATGCTGAGAGGCTAGAGTGCCCAAACAATTATTGAGGGGCCAGTATGCCCAAGAAATGTAATGTTTTGATCATTAATAATAATAAATACATTGTTGGCTGCTAGACAGACAAGGACTAGAGTTATAAGGGGCTATGATTCCACAAGAGAGGGAGCTTGGAGGACTAAGTGTTTATTCCTATTTTTTCTTATTACCCTTTTTGTCTAAGGGAGGGGATCGGTTATGTGAAATTCTTTGGAAGGATAGAAGGTTCTTGTTTTCCCCATGAGGTTACTTAAACCCACCTCTGGTCTAACGGGGGGGTTGGAATGATGACTTGTTCACTGTTTTCCCATTCCCTCACTCATTATTCCCTCACACACTCCCTTGCATGCACTCCCATGCACCCCCCTAACTTTTCCATTGATCCATCATCACCTGTGTCTTGGCTTGGAAAAGAAAACAAAGCTACTAAAGAACTTAGCCACAGGATAGTTGGCTGTAGTGGTCGCTGGTGTGATCCAGCTGTGACCCGGGGCCTGCATGTCTGGAATGCATTGGCCTGTGCCCTGTTTTTCTCACAAGTGCAAGTCCCGAGAGTTCCAACATTGAGATTCTGGACTAGCTGTGCTGGAAGCCCTTGCAGGAAGGAGAAGGACTGCCTGAGGGATTGCGTGGTAGAGAAGGGTGGAGGTCCATTCTCTCGGGTGGCACAAGTTGGGTACAATAGAGATGGGTACTTGGATTGTTGTGGGTGTCGAGAAACCTATGAGATCTTGAGAGCTGATTGGTTTGGGAACCCAATTACACTCTGGAACTGTCCTTGTGGATTCATAGCCCTGTCTCGAGGGTGACACTGCCTTTGGCATTTAGAGCAACAGTCTCTACGGTTGTGTGGAATGTCTTTGGTCTGTAGCGAGTCGGTGTCGTCTTTCATAAAGATAAGTGCTCTCTATCATGATATTACTATCTGTGTATGAATGTATTATGTTGTGTAGTTTAATTGTCATTTACATGTATATGAATGTATTTTTGCTGTGTATATTTAATTGTCATTTAACATAATCTTTAGATCTTGCATGCTTGCTGGATATTTTTGTGCATGTCGTTAAATCTGTTATTTTATGCATCCTTAATAAATAAAGAAGGTCAACATGAGAAAGAAGTCCAAGAGAAGGCTTGTAGGTAGCGTACTCGACCTATGGGTGGTTGGGTATGTTACACATAGGTACATCCAAAACAAAATGGATTTCCAGGACATATTATGACTGGGAGGTGCCTATTTATATGATATCAAAATCGAGCAGAAATTTAGGCACCAGAACAAACGAGAGTTTGGGTATGTAAATATTCAACAAGAAAGGTATGATAAAGACGGCCCTAACAAACATCCTCTGTAATATCCCTAGGCCGAACCCATTTGTAATGTAAATGAAAATATACTTAATATGGTGAGCTGTTTGATATCATTTTGTATGCACATTTCATGGCATAGTGCGCGCATGTACTGCACAGTAAAATGAGGAAGTTTGCACCTTCCTGGATAACGCATGCAACAACTTGAGTGTGCGCGACTTTGAGGCCAGGGAGCCTTTTATGTATATGCTGCGTTTTATAGGTTGGTGAGCTAGTTATTATAAGACATGATGCTTATGTTTTTATTAGGTTGGAGAGCATAGATGTTAAAGGCCAGTGCGACTATTTTTGTATATGTCTCATAATTAATATAAAATACATCGTTGTGCGCAGACCGACCATGATAAAAGAGATGGGGGACTAAACTCCACTGGTTAGGGAAAGGGAGGGGCCTAAATGTTAAGGAAAAGGGCTAAGCTAGGGAGATTAAGCCAAAAAGGAATATTATATTAATATTTCTTAAATATAAAGTATGGATAATTATTTTATCCTAAGTCTATAGTTGGGGACAAGTGGGCCAAAGTAGCTCCCAACATGACAAGTGTCAAGTTGGGGACATGCATAATTGTTGGGACTTAGTTCATTTTCCCATATTTTCCGTCATTCCTTCCATCATTCAACCATGAATTCATGACCATTTCACTCACGCAGTCAGTTATCCTTCATACATTCATTTCACTGTACCTAAACTGTATCCATAGCCATATCTGTTCATGTAGCTGGTTAGCTTGGGAGATGAACTAAAGAAGTGGGTTGTTAGGCCCATGGAATATTGAAGAAGCGCGTTGTCAGGCCCGTGAGAAATTTATCTATGGGTGAGATATTCCTGATTTAATATTTGTTCTAGCAAATTTGGATCTAGAATGGGTCGAATTTTAAGTTATAGTGAAGCCATGACAGATGGAGAGAGTTTAGTGGTTAAAATTCTCAATTCGTGAATTGATTTTGGATAAATTGATTCCAGAAATGTCAACCCGCAACAATTTGTTGTTATTGAGGATGAATGGGTGTTATCGGGGTGAAATTGAGCAAAATTCATAGTTGCAAAATGTCTATGTTAAATTGGGAAAAAAGTTAGGAAAAATCCTCAATTTCTGCAGCGGAATTCACGAGGAATTGATGTGCATAAAAATGAATGCGTGCAGGAGGGTGCACTCAAAATGCAGGATGCACAGTTAAAAGATTGTGATAGGTAAAATTCATCACTGCGTGGAAAGAAATTGCGTGTTGGTGCATGCTCTAAATTTTGGCACCACGCGGAACAATGTTAGTGTGCAGGTGTGTGCACTAAATTTTAGCACCGCGCAGAAAAAGGTTGGTTTGTTGGTGCGGGCGCTAAATTTTGGCGCCACGCGAAAGAATGTTTGTGTACATGAGCATGCCTTAAATTTAACATTGCGCAGTGTACATACACATAGTAAGGTGCACGCGGTATGCATACACATAAGAATGTCGCACGAGGTGTGTGCAGTATTGGCAGAGTGCAAAGAAACTTTGTTGGTGCATGTGCAATGTGGGTATATGTTGTCACCCGATAATTTAGTTAATGGTGCACGCAGAGTATTTGTGCGTGGAGGGGGCGTATTGAAATTTGGCATGGTGCAGTACATAGAGTGAAATGCATGCAGAATATCATCGCGTGATACAAAAGTTGCGCGCAGGAGGTATTGTTCAAGAACCAAGACTGTGCGCAGTGGATATTATTGTGCAACAAAAATGTAGTTCATGCCAATTATTGGTGCGACAGGGAAGTGTTGCACAATGATTATATGTGCGCGAAGCATGATTTACCTTGAGTTGTTTCTGTGCATGGTAAATATGGGTTACAGGTTGAAATTTGTGCGCGCAAAGTTGTATGAAGGGTGAACAACAACAAAAAATTAGTGATTTTCTGTGACGTTTTATATCATCTAAACATCATTTTTTTGAGCGCGTTTTTGAGGCCCATAAGAGCGTTTTTAGCAACTCAAAAACCAAGAGATAGAGTTTTACCGAAGGTACACTTGGTCTCTGCAGCTCAAATGAAAGAGATCAGATAGATCTTTCTAATGGTGTAAATTGTTCGTCAAACAGAGCTTTTATGAGAAAGTTACAACGTAAACAGTGGAGGGTAAAATGTAAGACCCATCTAACTTCAAAGAGCCATAAATTTCTTCTCCTGAATTAGATTGAGGCACAGGAGCAGTCAATGGAAATCTATTGAGCCATAGAAGACATTCCAAGAGATGAATTAAATTTCTAGGCATGTTAAAAGTATTGAATATGGAAAATAAGGTACCTGTAGCATATTAGTTACAATATGGTATTTGGTCTAGAACTTCAGCCACCTGTAACTAGCATCCCAGAACCCAGAAAGAGATAAAACTAGAACAAAGTGTCAACATGAAACCCAATTGAGATCCTATGAAAAATCCAAAGGAGTAGGTGCAAAAAATGCATAATTACCGTGCAGACTTGCGCCAAGTTGAAAAAAAAATGAATAAGAAAATTAATGGGAAAAATTCAAATAGCTATAACTTTTTTCTCAAGAGTCAGAATTGAGCATCAAAGAAGGCATTAGAAAGGTCTTGGATAATGGAATCTAAATATGCACCAAAAAAATTGATCCGAGCTTTCAAATTTCCAGGAAATCAAAAGAAAGAATTCAGATATATATTATTGAACCTGAATGGCTCATATTTTCATGAAATTGTTGAAACAGATAGTCTGACAAAGTTTTGTTGGCTGGACATTTTGCAGAGTTAACAACAACTAGATCAGATTAGGATCAACATAGATTCCAGAGGAATGGAAGAGGCACAAGGAACTTACAGTTGGGAAGATGAAATCAGAGGGATGGATGTCCATTTGGGTATTGAAGGAACAAACTCCAATGGACATGGAGAAGAAAGGGATGAAAACATGAATATGGAAGATACCATTAAAAAATTGTAGAAGGATGTCCAAAGACATAAAGATGAAAATAAAAGGCTTAAGAAAGCCAAGGATCAACAAGATGAATTCAACATGAAGTTATTGCAGATCTTGAACATAATAGAAAATAAATTGGACAAGGAGAGTGGCTCAAGCAAATCAGGAAGTCACAAGCATCCTGATGAGAAAAGAAGAACCAGAAGTGTTAGCAAACTTCACCACAACTCCCCGAGGCATTCCAATAAGAGATCACACAACAACTCAAGTCCATCCCCTATCAGGAAGAAAAATATTTCTGGGGTGGATGAGCTGCGAGGAGAAATGAACAAAATCAAACCTCCTACATTTGATGGTGACCACAAGAAGGATGAAGATGTAGAAACATGGTTTCTCGACATGAGAAAGTATTTTCAACTGCATAATTATTCTTCTCATGCAGAAGGTAGAATTACTATCTATCAACTCAAGGGAAAGGAATCCATGTGGTGGGATCAACTTGTGCAGGTGCAACACATTAAAGAGAAAAGTGTTACTCAGAAGGAATTCAAGAAGTATTTTGAGAAGAAATACTTGACTAAAAGATACTGTGACAAGAAAATGAAAGAGCTCTTTGAACTCAAGCTTGGAAGTATGACTATTGATGAATATGAAAGAAGGTTTCTAGAACTACTAAAGTATGTATCTTTCATCAAGGATGATATAGTTAAAATTGAAAGATATTTAAGTGGATTGTCGTCGCTCATTAGTGAAAAAATACAGTATGATGATCCCAAGAAATTGGAGGAGACCATAAGGCGAGATAAATTCCTAGATGATCAACAAAAATCAAGTGCAACTTTCCAAAAATCTTGGGAAAACAAAAAGAAATTGAAGGTGGATCAGAAGAAGAAGGGATATAAGCCACCATTCTTCAAAAATAATCCACAGGGACAACAAACTCCTAGGGAGCCCAGAACAATTGAAATAGGGGGTCAAAGGCCAAGGCAACCACCTATTCAATGTTGGGGTTGTAAAGGAGATCACATGTTCAGGGCTTGTCCTCACAAAGTTGAAAAAGGGAGAGTTGTTCACAATGTACAATAAGATGAAACAGTGGAGGACATGGGCAAAAATGTACCCAGGATCTATGCAGCCCTGGACAACAAGAAGCAGAATATCAATCACATATGATTGAAGTGGAAGGTATGATCAACAACCAAACCATTGCTATTTTAATTGATTCAGGAGCTAGTCAAGGTTATATAGATCCTAAGATGGTGGAAAGTTTGTATTTTCCAAGAAGCAAGCATGGAAAATCTTGGTTGGTGTAGTTGGATACTAGATCCAAAAGAAAAGTCAATGATATGGTTAAGTCATGTCTTATGGACATGAATGGGTTGAACACCAGGGAAGATTTGAACATCTTGCCTTTAGGTTCCTATGACTGTCTAATTGGGATGGATTGGTTGGACCAACATCATGCTATCCTAGACTATCATAACAAGGCATTTACTTGCTTAGATGAGAAAGGGAGCCTAAGGAAAGTGTAGGGAATTCCCAGGGCAGTAACCATCAGAGAAATTTTAGGATTGCAACTAAAGAAATGTTATAGGAAAGGATATCAAATATTTGTAGCTCATATGGAAGAGACACCTAGAGATAAGGTGCCAAATTTGGAAGATCATGAAGTCCTGGAAGATTTTGAAGATGTTTTCAAGGAGGTACTAGGACTACCCCCAAAGAGAGATATTGATTTCTCTATAAATCTAATGCCCAGAGTATCTCCAGTGTCAAAGACTCCTTACAGAATGAGTACACCAAAGCTGAAGGAGTTGCAAATGCAGCTTGAAGAACTTCTGATGAAGGGGTATATACGCCCAAGTGTGTAACATTGGGGTTCCATAGTCTTGTTTGTGAAGAAGAAAGATGGAACATTAAGACCGTGCATTGATTTCAGACAGTTGAATAAAGTGATTGTTAAGAACAAGTATCCTCTGCCAAGGATTGATGATCTTTTTGATCAATTAAAGGATGCAAAAATATTTTCAAAGATAGATCTCAGGTCAATATACCATCAGGTAAGGATTAAAGAGGAAGATATCAACAAGAACTCCTTCAGGACAAGGTATGGTCATTATGAGTTCACAGTGGTGCCATTTGGGTTGTCAAATGCACCAGCTATTTTCATGTGCTTAATGAATGGTGTTTTCCAAGAATGTTTAGACAAGTTTGTCATTGTATTTTTGGATGACATTATTATATATTCCAAGTCAGAAGAAGAGCATGAACATTATTTGATTATGGTGTTGCAAGTGTTAAGGGAACATCATTTTTATGCCAAATTGAGAAAGTGCTCATTTTATCAGAAGCAAATTCATTATTTGGGGCATATCATTTCAAAGGATGGGATAGCAGTGGATCCTGAGAAGATAGAATCCATTAGAGAATGGTCAACGCCAAAGAATGTGACAGAGGTCAGATCATTCATGGGCCTTGCAGGATACTACAGGAGATTTATTGAAGGATTCTCAAAGATTTCACATCCAATCATTTCCTTGCAAAGGAAGGGTGAGAAATTTTAGTGGACATTGGATTGTGAAAGCGGTTTCCAACACTTGAAACACTTATTAACAAGTGTTCCAATACTAAGGATTGCAGACCCAAATGAAGACTTCATTGTATGCATAGATACATGTAAAGAGGGACTTGGTGGAGTCCTGAGTCAAAATGGGTTTGTTATATTTTATGAGTCAAGGAAGTTAAAAGAGAATGAAAGAAACTATACCACTCATGATTTGGAGTTGGCAGCCATAGTGCATGCCTTGAGGAAATGGAGACACTACCTCATGGGGAAAATATTTGAGCTAAGAACATACCATAATGGTCTGAAATATTTATTTGATCAACCAACTCTAACTGCCAGGCAAACAAGATGGTTAGAATTTCTAAGTGAATATGACTTTGATATAAAGAATATCAAGGGGAAAGAGAACAAAGTGGCTGATGAACTCAGCAGAAGAGCGCATGAATTGCATGCTACAACCATTATCATGTACCAATCAGATTTTAAAGACAAAATTATAGAGGGTGCCAAATTAGATTTGCATTACAAGGATTTAGTGGAAAAATTACAGCAAGGTAATTTGCAGCAGAAAATCGAGGAATACAAGCTAGATAATGATGAAATTATCATGTACAGGGGCAGAAGTTATGTACCAAATTCCCAGGAGCTGAAAAATATGATATTGGGAGAAATGCATAATGTGCCTTATGCTAGGAACCCAGGATATCAGAAATCTATTGCAGCGGTCAAGAGCCAATATTATTGGCCAAGCATGAAAAAATAGGTTGCTGATTTTATTGCCAAATGTTTGGAATGTCAAAAGGTAAAGGCCGAGCATAGACACCCAGCTGGTTTGCTACAACCATTACCCATTCCTGAGTGGAAATGAGAAGTTGTAACAATGGATTTCATTACCAAACTTCCCAAAACAAACAAACAACATGATTCTATCATGGTAGTGGTGGATAAGCTTACCAAAGCTGCCCATTTTATTCCAGTTAAGCTCCCTCACATGGAAACCAACATTGATGATGTTTATATGAAGGAATTTTCTAGATTACATGGCATACCCACGACAATAGTGTCAGACAAAGATCTGGAATTTACCTCAAATTTTTGGAAAGGATTATTTAATGGGTTTGGAATAAATTTGAATTTTAGTACAACCTATCATTCAAAATTAGATGGAAAAATAGAGAGGCTAAATCGAGTGATTGAAGATATGTTGAGGATGTATGTGATGGATAAACCATCAAAATGGGAAGAATACCTACACTTGGTAGAGTTTTATTATAACAATGGGTACCAAGCATCTCTAAAGATGAGCCCATTTGAGGCACTTTATGGCAGAAAGTGCAAGACACCAGTAAGTTGGGATAACCCAGCAGATAGAGTAGTGGTCGGGCCAAATTGGCTCTGGGAAATGGGGGAGCAAATGATTAAAATAAAATAAAATTTAAAGGAAGCCCAAGACAAACATAAAAGTTATGATGATAAGGGCAGAACTCACAGGGAATTTAAAGTGGGAGACCATGTATTCTTGAAAGTGAAGGCCAACAAAAGTTCCCTGAAATTGAGAAATTGTTCAAAGTTGGCAGGTCGCTATTGTGGGCCATTTGAAATCCTAGAGAGGATTGGTCCAGTGGCTTATATGATTGCATTGATTTCATCTATGTCTGTTCATAATGTATTCCATGTATCATTTCCCAAGAAATATATATACCTGATGCTAATCATGTTATTGATTGGAATGTGATCTAGGTGGAGAAAGAAAGCACTTTCCAAGTGCATCCGGTGCACATTCTAGACCGGAAAATCAAAGAGCTCTAGAATCGAGCCATACGTATTGTAAAGGTCCAATTGACCTGGTACAATCCTGAGGATGCTACTTGGGATCATGAGGATGCAATGCGGGCAGAATACCCACATCTTTTTGAGGATTTTTAAAGTTTTGTTGGATATGGGTACATGATGCACTGAGGACAGTGCATAAATAAGGGGAGGGGATTGTAATATCCCTAGGCGGAACCCAATTGTAATGTAAATGAAAATATACTTAAGCTGGTGAGCTTTTGATATCATTTTGTATGCACATTTCATGGCATCGTGCACGCATGTATTGCGCAGTAAAATGAGGAAGTTTGCACCTTCCTGGATACCAGGCGCAACAACTTGAGTACGACTTTGAGGCCAGGGAGCCTTTTGTGTATATGTTGCGTTTTACAGGCTGGTGAGCTAGCTATTATAAGCTAGGATGCTTATGTTTTGATTAGGACGGAGATCCTAGATGTTAAAGGCCAGTGCGCCTATTTTTGTATATGTCTCATAATTAATATAAAATACATCGCTGCGCACAGACCAACCACGATAAAAGAGATGGGGGACTAAACTCCGCTGGTTAGGGAAAGGGAGGGGCCTAAAAGTTAAGGAAAAGGGCTAATCTAGGGAGCTTAAGCCAAAAGGGAATATTATATTAGTATTTCTTAAATATAAAGTATGCATAATTATTTTATCCTATGTTCAGCCATGAGTCCATAATTATCTGTTAATATCTGTTCTAGCAAATTCGGATCTAGAATGGATTGAATTTGAAGTTACAGTGAAGCCATGACAGATGGAGCAAGTTTAATGGTTAAAATTCTCAATTCACGAATTGATTTTGGATAAATTCGTTCCAGAAATGTCAACCCATAGAAATTTGTTGTTACAGGGGCTTAATGGGTGTTATTGGGGTGAAATTGAGGAAATTTCATAGTTGCTGAATGTCTATGGTAAATTGGGAAAAAGTTAGGAAAAATCCCCGATTTCTGCAGCAGAATTCAAAAGGAATTGATGCGCATAAAAATGAATGCGCGTAGGAGGGCGCACTAAAAATGCAGGATGCAAAGTAAAAAGCTTGTGATAGGTAAATTTCATTACAGCATGGCAAGAAATTGGCATGCTGGTGCACACGCTAAATTTTGGCACTGTGCGGAAAAATGTTAGTGTGCGGGTGCGCACACTAAATTTTGGCACCACGCGAAAAAAGGTTGGTTTGTTGGCGCACGTGCTAAATTTTGGCGCCGCGTGGAAGAATGTTTGTGTACAGGAGCGCTCATTAAATTTAGCATTGCACGGTGTACATACACATAATAAGTTGTGCATAGTGTGCACACACATAAGAATGGCGCGCGTGGTGTGTGCAGTATTGGCAGAACATAGAGAAACTTTGCTGGTGCATGTGCAATGTGGGTATATGTTGTCGAGCGATAATTTAGTTAATGGTGTGCACAGAGTATTTGTGTGTGGAGGGGGCATATTGAAATTTGGCATGGTGCAGTACATAGAGTGAAATGTGCATGGAATATCAGTGCGTGATATAAAAACTGTACGCAACAGGTATTGTTCAAGAACCAAGACTGTGTGCAGTGGATATTGGCGCGTGATAGAAAAGTAGTATGCATCAGTTATCGGTGCGACAATGAAGTGTTGCAGAATGGTTATAGGTGCATGAATAATGATTTACCTTGTGTTGTTGCTGCGCATGGTAAATATGGGTTACAGGTTTAAATTTGTGCATGCAAAGTTGTATGAAGGGTGAACAACAACAGAAAATCAGTGATTTTCTGTGATGTTTTATATCATCTAAACGTCATCTTTTTTCAACGCGTTTTTGAGGCCCTTAAGAGCGTTTTTAGCAACTCAAAAACCATGAGACAGAGGTGAAACAAAGGTACACTTGGTATCCACAACTCAAATGAAAGAGCTCATATAGATCTTTCTAATGGTGTAAACTGTTCATCAAACAAAGCTTTTATGAGAAAGCTACAGCTTAAACAGTGGAGGGTAAAATGTAAGACCCATCTAACTTCAAAGAGCCATAACTTTCTGTTCTGGAATCAGATTGAGGGGCAGGAAAAGTCAATGGAAAGATATTGAGCCATAGAATAAATTCTATAAGCTGAATTAAATTTCTGGGCATGTTAAAAGTGTTTAATATGGAAAATAAGGTACCTGTAGCATATTAGTTAAAATTTGGTATTTGGTTTAGAACTTCAGCCGGTTGTAACTAGCATCCTAGAACCCAGAAAGAGATGAAACTTAGAGAGAGTGTCCATAATATGTATATGAGGAAACCCAATTGAGATCCTACAAAAAATCCAAAGGTGTAGATGAAAAAAATGCATAACTGTTGCGCAGATTTGCGTCAAACTGAAAAAAAAAAATGAACATGAAAATTAAAGGGAAAATTTCAAATAGCCATAAATTTCTTCTCAAGACTCGTAATTGAGCATGGGAGAAGGCATTGGAAAGGTATTGGATAGTGGAATATAAATATCCACCCATAAAATTGGTCTAGGCATTCAAATTTCTATGAAATAAAAAGAAAGAATTATGATATATATTATTGAACCAGAATGGTTCATATTTTCATGAAATTGTTGAAACATATAGTCTCACAAAGTTTTGTTGGTTGCACATTTTGCAGAGTTAACAACAACTATATCAGATTATGATAAACATAGATTCTAGAGGAATGGAAGAGGCACAAGGGACTTACAGTTAGGAAGATGAAATCAGAGGGATGGATTTCCATTTGGGCATTAAAGGAACAAACTCCAATGGACATGGAGAAGAAAGGGATGAAAACATGAATATGGCAGAGAGCATTGAAAATTTGCAGAAGGGTGTCCAAAGCCATAAAGTTGATGATGAAAGGCTTATGAAATCTAAGGAGCAACATGATGACTTCAACATAAAGTTATTGCAAAGCTTGAACATAATAGAAAAGAAATTGCACAAGGAGAGTGGCTCAAGCAATTTAGGAAGTCACAGGTGTCCTGATGAGAAAAGAAGAACCAAAAGTGTTAGCAAACATCACCACCACTCCCAAAGGCATTCCAATAAGAGAGAACACATCAAATCAAGTTCATCCCCTATCAGGAAGCACAAGAGTTCTGGGGTGGATGAACTGCAAGGAGAAATGAACAAAATCAAACCTCCTATGTTTGATGATGAGCACAAGAAGGATGAAGATGCAGAAACATGGTTGTTGGGAATGATAAAGTATTTTCAACTGCATAATTATTCCTCTCATGTAGAAGGTAGAATTACTATCTATCAACTCAAGGGAAAGGCATCCATGTGGTGGGATCAACTTGTGCAGGTGCAACACATTAAAAAGAAAAGTGTTACTTGGAGGGAATTCAAGAATTATTTTGAGAAGAAATACTTGACTAAAATATACTATGACAAGAAAATGAAAGAGTTCTTTGAACTCAAGATTGGAAGTATGACCATTGATGAATATGGAAGAAGGTTTCTAGAACTGCTGAAGTATGTATCTTTCATCAAGGATGATATAGTTAAAATTGAAAGGTATTTAAGTGGATTGTCGTCACTCATTAGTGAAAAAATATAGTATGATGATACCAAGACATTGGAGGAGACCATAAGGCAAGCTAAATTCCTATATTATAAGAAAAAAGCAAGGCCAAATTTTCAAAAATCTTAGGAAGAAAAAAATAAATTCAAGGTGGATCAGAGGAAGAAGGGATCTAAGCCACCATTCTTCATAAATAATTCACATGGACAACAAAATCCTAGGGAGCCCAGAACGATTGAAATAGGGGGTCAAAGGCCAAGGAAGACACCTATTCAATGGTGGGGTTGTAAAGGAGATCACATGTTCAGGGATTGTCCTCATAGAGGTGAAAAAGGGAGAGTTGTTCACAATGTACAACAAGCTGAAATAGTGGAGGACATCGACAGAAATGTACCCAGGATCTATGCAGCCCTAGAAAACAAGCAAGCAAAATATCAGTCACATATGATTGAAGTGGAAGGTATGATCAACAACCAAACCATTGCTATTTTAATTGATTCAGGAGCTAGTCATAGTTATATATATCCTAAGATGGTGGAATGTTTGCATTTACCAAGAAGAAAGCATGGAAAATATTGGTTGGTGCAACTGGCTACCAAAGCCAAAAGAAAAGTCAATGAGATGGTTAAGTCATGTCTTATGGACATGAATGGGTTGAACACCAGGGAAGATTTGAACATCTTGCCTTTAGGTTCCTGTGGCTATCTAATTGGGATGGATTGGTTGGACCAACATCATCCTATCCTAGACTGTCATAACAAGGCATTTACTTGCTTGGATGAGTAAGGGAGTGTAAGGAAAGTGTAGGGAATTCCTAGGGTAGTAACCATCAGATAAATTTCAACATTGCAGCTGAAGAAATGTTACAGGAAAGGTTGTCAAATATTTGGAGATCATATGGAAGAGACACCTAGATATAAGATGCAAAATTTGGAAGATCATGCAGTCCTAGAATATTTTGAAGATGTTTTCAAAGAGGTACTAGGACTACCCCCAAAGAGAGATATTGATTTTTCTATAAATCTAATGCCTGGAGCAGTTCCAGTGTCAAAGACTCCTTACAGAATGAGTACACCAGAGCTGAAGGAGTTGCAAATGCAACTTGAAGAATTTCTGAAGAAGGAGTATATACGCCCAAGTGTGTCACCTTGGGGTGCCCCGGTCTTGTTTGTGAAGAAGAAATATGGAACCTTAAGATTATGCATTGATTTCAGACAGTTGAATAAAGTGACTGTTAAGAACAAGTATCCTCTGCCAAGGATTGATGATCTTTTTGATCAATTAAAGGATGCAAAGATCTTTTCAAAGATAGAGCTCAGGTCAGGATACCATCAAGTAAGGATTAAAGAGGAAGATATCATCAAGACCACCTTTAGGACAAGTCATGGTCATTATGAGTTCACCGTGGTGCCATTTGGGTTATCAAATGCACCAGCTGTTTTCATGTGCTTAATGAATGGTGTTTTCCGAGAATGTTTAGACAAGTTTGTCATTGTCTTTTTGTATGACATTCTTATATATTCCAAGTTAGAAGAAGAGAATGAACATCATTTGAGGATGGTGTTGCAAGTATTAAGGGAGCATCATTTGTATGCCAAATTGATTAAGTGTTCATTTTATCAGAAGAAAAATCATTGTTTGGGGCATATCATTTCAAAGGATGGGATAGCAGTGGATCTTGAGAAGATAGAAGCCATTAGAGAATGGTCAACGCCAAAGAATATGACATAGGTTAGATCATTCATGGGCCTTGCAGGATACTACAGAAGATTTATTGAAGGATTCTCAAAGATTTAACATCCAATCACTTCCTTGCAAAGGAAGGGTGTGAAGTTTCAGTGGACATTGGATTATGAAAGGAGTTTCCAACACCTGAAACAATTATTAACAAGTGCTCCAATACTAAGGATTGCAGACCCAAATGAAGACTTCATTGTATGCACAGATGGATGTAAAGAGGGACTTGGTGGAGTCCTCAGTCAAAATGGGTTTGTTATATGTTATGAGTCAAGGATGTTAAAGGAGCATGAAAGAAACTATGCCACTTATGATTTGGAGTTGGCAGCCATAGTGCATGCCTTGAGAAAATGGAGACACTACCTCATGGGGAAAACGTTTGAGATAAGAACAAATAATAATGGTCTGAAATATTTAATTTGATCAGCCAACTCTAAATGCTAGGCAAACCAGATGGTTAGAATTTCTAAGTGAATATGACTTTGATATAAAGAATATCAAGGGGAAAGAGAACAAACTGGCTGATGTACTCAACAGAAGAGTGCATGAATTGCATGCTACAACCATTAGCATGTACCAATCAAATTTGAAAGACAGAATTATAGAGGCTTCCAAATTAGATTTGCATTACAAGGATTTAGTGGCAAAATTACAACAAGGTAATTTGCAGCAAAAAATTGAGGAATACAAGCTAGATAATGATGAAATTATCATGTACAGGGGCATAATTTATGTACCAAATTCCCAGGAGTTGAAAATTTTGATATTGGGAGAAATGCATAATGTGCCTTATGTTGGGCACCCAGGATATCAAAAATCTATTGCAGTGGTCAAGAGCCAATATTATTGGCCAGACATGAAGAAATAGGTTGATGATTTTATTGCCAAATGTTTGGAATGTCAAAAGGTAAAGGCTGATCATAGACACCTAGCTATTTTGCTACAACCATTACCCATTCCTGAGTGGAAATGGGAAGTTGTAACAATGGATTTCATTACCAAAATTCTCAGAGCAAACAAGAAACATGAATCTATCATGGTGGTGGTGGATAAGCTTACCAAGGATGCCCATTTTATTCCAGTTAAGCTCACTCACAAGGCAACCAATATTGGTGATGTTTATATGAAAGAAATTGCTAGATGACATGGCATACCCAAGACAATAGTGTCTGACAAAGATCCAAAATTTACCTCAAATTTTTGGAAAGGAATATTTAATGGGTTTGGAACAAATTTGAATTTTAGTACAACCTATCATCCAGAATCATATGGACAAACAGAGAGGCTAAATCGAGTGATTGAAGATATGTTGAGGATGTATGTGATGGATAAACCATCAAAATGGGAATACTACCTACACTTGGTAGAGTTTTCTTATAACAATGGGTACCAAGCATATCTAAAGACGAGCCCATTTGAGGCACTTTATCAAAGAAAGTGCAACACACCAGTAAGCTGGGATAACCCAGTAGATAGAGTAGTGGTGGGGCGAGATTTTCTCAGGGAAATGGAGGAGCAAATGATTAAAATAAAACAAAATTTTAGTACAACCCAAGACAGACAGAAAAGCTATGCTGATAAGGTCATAACTCACAGGGAATTTAAAGTGGGATACCATGTATTGTTGAAAGTGAAAGCCAACAAGAGTTCCCTGAAATTGGGAAATTTTTCAAAGTTGGCAGCTCGCTATTGTGGGCCATTTGAAATCCTAGAGAGGATTGGTCCAGTGGCTTATATGATTGCATTGCCTGCATCTATGTTTGTTCACAATGTTTTCCATGTATCATTGCTCAATAAATATATACCTGATGCTAATCATGTTATTGATTGGAATGTGATCGAGGTGGAGCAAGAAGGCGATTTCCAAGTTCATCCAGTGCGCATTCTGAACCAGAAAATCAAACAGCTCCAGAATCGAGCCATAGGGCTTGTAAAGGTCCAATGGACCTGGTACGGTCCTGAGGATGCTACTTGGGAGCATGAGAATGCAATGTAGGAAGAATACCTGCATCTTTTTGAGGATTTTTGAAATTTTGTTGTATATGGGTACATGATGCACTGAGGACAGTGCATAAATAAGGGGATGGGATTGTAATATCCCTAGCCCGAACCTAATTGTAATTTAAATGAAAATATACTTGAGCTGGTGAGCTATTTGATATCATTTTGTATGCACATTTCATGGCATAGTGCGCGCATGTACTACACAGTAAAATGAGGAATTTTGCACCTTCTTGGACACCGTGCGCAACAACTTGAGTGCGCGCAACTTTGAGGCCAGGGAACCTTTTGTGTATATGTTGCGTTTTACAGGCTGGTGAGCCAGTTATTATAAGCTAGGATGCTTATGTTTTGATTAGTCTAGAGAGCCTGGATGTTAAAGTTCAGTGCACCTATTTTTGTATATGTCTCATAATTAATATAAAATACATCTCTACGTGCAGGCCGACCACGATAAAAGAGATGGGGGACTAAAATCCATTGGTTAGGGAAAGGAAGGGGCCTAAAAGTTAAAGAAAAGGGTTATCTAGGGAGCTTAAGCCAAAAAGGAATATTATATTAATATTTCTTAAATATAAAGTATGAATAATTATTTTATTCTAAGTTCTAAAGTTGGGGACAAGTGGGCAAAAGTAGATCGCAACATGATAAGTGTCAAGTTGGGGACATGCATACATATTGTTGGGACTTAATTCATTTTCCCATCTTTTCCATCATTCCTTCCATCATTCAGCCATGACTCCATGACCATTTCACTCACGCAGTCAGTTATCCTTCAGACATTCATTTCACTGTACCTGAACTGTATCCATAGACATATATGTTCGTGTAGATGGTTAGCTTGGGAGATGATTGAAGAAGCAGGTTGACAGGCCCATGGGATATTGAAGAGGCAATTTGTCAGGCCCATGAGAAATTTCTCTCTGGGTGTGAGAATTGATGGGAATTTATTTCCTGAAGGTGTTGAACTGCACCTACAGTGCTCTGAGACTTCCTGTCTGTCCTGTTGTTGAAGCCCAGAAAGGAAGTGGGGTAGCCGAAGGACTGTTGAGCAGAGAAGGGGCACACTTCCTGGGGTGGGATAAGCATGTGGGGAATGAGGGACTGTACGTTGTTAGTTGAGTTTGCACCTGAGACAGAGTCTTTCCTGTTGTATATGAGCCTTTAGCCTGGTTAGGAATCCCTTTACCAGGGTGGAGTTTAGTCCCAACTCGGGGGTGACTCACTATTGAGAGTGATGAACAATGTGGTCTAAGGATGGGAGGTTCATGGAAGATATGCATGCAGTTGGTGACATTCTTACCAAGATAAGAGCCAATGGTATGATAAATTTGCATGCTGCAATATTATTTACGTGCTTATTTTTATGGGTTATCATATGTGCGGTTATAACTGTGTTTATTTTTATGGGTATTTCCTGTATATGCTAGATGTCTATGTTTAATGTTATTTCAGTGTGAATCCACATATTTATAGATGTATTTGTATGTTTATGTTTTATATATAATTCTTCCACAAGAGTTCTGTGTGTGTATATTTTAATTCCATGCAGTTCGAAAAATGTATGTGGCATAGCTTAGTTGGATGCTAGGTATGTTACAGTATGTTTTGAAGAGAGAACATAAAGAGTTCTCTGGTGTAGCGTGGCCTGACATGGATTTTTGGGGACATTACATCCTCCCAAAAATCCTTTCAAGACACAGGAAAATAAGGGTAACGTAAAGATGAAGAAGGACACTGGAAAGTGGTGTGATTTCCAGAAAACCCCCTGGTACAACATTGATGAATGTCGCTCAAAAGAATCATTGGTGACCGAGATCAAAGAAAATGAGCTAAATCCTAATTCAGAATCTGATTCAGAAAATAATGGAAGAAGAAATATCATCAACGCAGACCCCACTTCTACTGTCACGACCATAATAATTCAACCAAAATAACCAGCAGATCCTGAAGAGGGGGAGATCTTTTTTTATTCATAGAATTGGGTGAAGGGGACCCTGTTGCATTTTATTGTTGATAGTGGAAGCCATAAGAACCTCATCTCAATAGAGGTCATGAAATAGTTGGTATTTTTGACAACACCACACCCGCAACCATACAAAATCGGGTAGCTTCACCATGGACGAGATCTCCGTGTCAACCAATAGTGTTGATTGTCATACAACACCCAACCCTTAAAGGATGAGGTATTATGTGATGTTTCCCCACTGGATGTTTTTGATGTTCTTTTGGGTCAGCCATATATGTGGAAGCACCATGCTATTTATGAGTCTCAACCCTGTAGCGCCATTTTTACTCTAGGGGGTCATCTTTATAGGATACTGGAGGTATTTCTGACTAATGTCCCACCTAAACAATGATGCAAGGTAATATCTCATACTGCAAAATTCATCCTCTCCAAAATATATTCAAAAGGTGAATAGAAGGACATTGCAACCACTGTAGCCTTGGCCCAAGACCTTTCTTTCCAACAAAAGAAGATTGCCGAAAACAAATAAGATATTGTTTCTTCACCTACAAGGGTGCCTACTGTAACAACCCTGCTTAAATAGATGTATAAGGATTATTAATTAAAATTAATTTGATAACCTGATTGTCCTAATATGTTAGTTAAACATTAATTATTTCTTAATAATATTAACTAATTAATTATTATTAATTACTTGTTCATATTTGTCAATGATTAATTAATTATTAATTGACTCATTAATTATTTGAGTAAAGAATTAAAGGGGTTAATAACTTAATTTATTAAAGACTTACGTATACGGGGGGGAGAAACATTAAATAAGGGGATAAGACATTAAATATAAGGATAAGATATTAATGAGGGGGAAGAGAGTCGGTGAAGGGGGATATGACGGGGAGGAGTAGGAGGAGGATTATTTTTTTGGAAGGGGGAAAGTATTTTGGAGGGGGACTGGATTTTTGTTTGGGATATCTTTTCTGGTGTGGGGAGTTTTAGTGAACGATTGCAGGGGCATCGGGTTGTTGGGGGTTTTGGGCACAGGGGCCAGGATATCCTTACGGTATCCTGGAGCTAGGGAGCTGGACAGGCTGCTCCTAGCTGGCAGGTAGGAAAATTTTGTTTTGGGCAGTGTTTGGCACAGTTTCAACTTCAGCGTTGGACCAACAAAGATCGGGGTTAGCATCAGGAAGAGGTAATTTATTTTATGTATTTGTTGTAGTGTTATGTTGTTGTTCGTAAGTGAATTAGAATATGTTCCTAAATTTTAATTAAACTAAATGGATATATGCTGGTTATGATGTTATGAAATGATAGGATAACATTTCCTTAAAATAGAATGTTATGAAATGATAGGATAGCATTTCCTTAAAATAGATATTTTTTTTTTTGGTTTTATAAGTCTCTGTGGAGCAGAACCTTACACATGGTATCATAGCTTAGTTCACAATCTGGAGCCTTAAGGGCCTACCTACCCACCTACCCAACTTAAGAATGGAACTGTACCCACCCAGAAATTAGATAAATCCAGTCCAAGCTCCAGCTCCAGCTCCACCTAACCTGCAAGACAATCACACATTTTTATTTATTATACATACATACATACATACATACATACATACAT
>JASDQU010101345.1:206002-220962 GCA_032191745.1 Picea mariana | reverse complement strand
CTTTGCTTTTGGTCCTTTTAAAAGGAAAATCTTGAGTTAGACACAATGGATCGACCTGTCCAGTAACTAGTGTATTGCCATTAACCTAATCTGCCTATGCTTTAACCTTGTAAATGAAAAAAAAAAACCGGTACTGCAAACAATTTCAAGAAATTAAGAAATACAATTAGAACAACACAATTACCATATATATATATATCAATTATTTGAATACAATTACCATATATATATTGATTATTTGAATAAAATAATTCCCACTTCCGCCAAAAAAAAAAAAATAATTCAATACCAGGGCTTTAAATGTAACCTATGATACCAGGGTTTCTCACCATGCAACTTGTGGGAAATCAAAATTTCCGGTATTTAGAGCAACATATCTATAAAACTCACTATCTGATATCATTCGGTCTGTCATGGCTGCATCACAAGTGATTCTACATCCAAAGCTTACTTTGGATTATTTTTCTGCTACATATTTCAATAAGAAATCAAAATGGCTGCTCCCAATGAAGAAAAAAATCTCTCTCCCTGAGTCTATGCCCAACTCTTTGCTGATAAGCATTGGGAAAAGTATGAGTTTGAGAACAAGAAATCTATTCTACCGCCAAACAACAGCTTCTGACAAGTTATCTTTGATCACTGCAAAACATGAAATGTGTACCGCAGAAGCTACTTTGATCTCAGATGACAGAAGATTCAGCGGAGTGCTCGAGGCCTCAAGTACCATTCCGAAAATAAATAAATCGAAAGTTGATATACAACAATGGTGCCATTTCCCACCGCCCACGTCAAGCACTAAGTCCGCAACCACGTGCCAAGCCATGAAGGAAGCTTCCCTTCCCACGTTTGGTGAGAGAAATTGCTTAGGATTTCAAGAACGATTTGAGGTTCAACCCTCTGCCATGGCCAGAAGAGTGATGAGCTGTTGATAAGGAAGCTTCTGCTTCCAAGCCACGAAGGAAGCCACTGGTCAAACTGGTGCACAATGCGCCAATCGCTAACCCTAAACTCAGTGTTATTTTTATCCAGGCAAAACGTACAGGGAGCCAAAGTCAGCGCACAAACCCCAGTTTTTAAAAATAAAGAGCACTGAAGACAAGTCCACGAGCTACCTCTAAACGCCCAAATGCACAGAGCATGAAACCACATGGAGGAGGAGCTCACCGGGGGTTTTTACATTGCCCAATTCATCTGTGAGCTACCTCTAAATGCCCAAACACTCAGAGCGCCGAAACTGCATGGAGGAGGAGCTCACCGGTGGTTTTTACTTTGCACAAACTCCCAGCCTGTATATTGTATATTTGCCTCCGCTCTCCATAGATAAAAACGCCCAAGAAATAAATTACCAAAGAAAGAGCTAAGACCTTCATTCATAGAGCCAAGTCAACATAATACAAAAGCGCCAGGAATCAAGACACAGGGAGGAGGATCTCACAAGTGGGCTCAAAAGGCGTGCACTGCAAAACAAAAGAACTAACAATTTAAATAAGCCATCACCTAACAAACGAGGACGAGAAGCCATGAGAGAAGGCCATGGCGGCCGACCGCGTAACCAGAAACCTTACAAGAAGAATAATAAGGAAAAGAGGAATTAGGGTTAAGGAATAGGTTAGGGTTTTGGTACTGAGAGTCGAGGGCCGGGCACGTGGGCCTCATGCCAGAAGTCCCCCCTTAAAGGCTGCAAGTGAATGCCTCGTTCACATCAAGTTATTAAGCACATTACACTCTCGCCGAATTGAATGTAAGATTTTTTTTTAGTAATATTAATTCTAGTTTTTTTTATTTTTTTTTATTTAAAAGTATTAATACTATTACGTAAATTTAAATTATTTAAAATAAATAATTTAAGTAATTATGAGTTCTAATTTAATTTAATTTAAGGTAAGTAAATAATTTAATTACTTAAATTTAATAAAAGATAAGATTAAATATAAATATAAATTAAATTAAAAGATTAGTGATATATGAGTTTAAATTTAATAATATATGGTAAGCTTAATATGATAATTAAAATTAAATTGACTTCAGGGGTTTTGAACCCATGACCAGCACCAAGTCCAAGCGCTTAGGTGAGTGGCCAAACACCAACTCGCCACACATAGAGCTTAAAGGTTAATTATATTTATAATAGAGTTATTCATATTTATAAAGGTTAAAGGTCCTTGTAGAGTAGCGGGAGTTTGACACATGTTGTGGGGAATAGTTAGGGTATGACAGGACGTATGATAGGAAGCACTACATACGGGATTTGATGCACGGTGGAAACTAGCGTACAGTGCTAGTGTAGCTACAAGGCGAGGGAGTCAATAGTTTTCTTAAGCAAAGAAATCAAGCTTAGATGCTTTAGCCCTAACCTAGCCAATCCCCTAAAGAGAGTAATGTCTGTTTACAGACAACTAAAGAAAAACTTACGCTTAACCCTGTTTCTAGTTTAAGTAGCGCCAATTTGAAACGTCCTTAAACTCACCCTGACAACTTTGGTTGATGCAGGTTAAATCATAGAGGATGGTTAGGACTCAAGGGAATCGAGGCAGAGGAGCATCGTCGCAGGTGCCGCCAACACCGCCAACGCCACCACCACCATTGCCCGAACTAGCTCTCATACTGCGCTCGTTGGAGGCCATAAATGGAACTTTAAAGGGGTGACAACCAGCAGGGACCGAGGTGGAACCCACACCATCTAGAACGGGTAATCCAGAAGCGTCAAGGGATTCAGGGGGAGGACCTCCACCCGAAGACATCACTCGAGAATTGCAGAAGATCAAACTTCTGAAGTTTGCCGGGGGTTGCACCAGTGAACTCACGGAAGCATGGTTGGAAGGCATGACAAGGTGTTTTGCCTTAAGGGACTATGCGTCCAACTCAAAGGTGAAGATCACAATTTTTCAGTTAAGAGACAACACCTTGAACTGGTGGGGCAACCTGGAAAGACAACTGCATCTTACCCCAAACACATTATCTTGGGAACTTTTTGAGGAGAGGTTCTGAAGGAAATATATTCCATCGTACTACGAGGAACAACAGGTAGGGGTGTTTCATGCCTTAGTATAGGGAAACAAAACTGTAGAAGAATATGAGATCAGATTTATGGAATTGGTCAAATATTTTCGTATATGGATAATGACCAACGACAGGTAGAGTGCTTCGTCTATGGATTGAACACTAAGATAATAGCTATGGTGTGGATGTGGAAACCGTCTTCAGTAGCGGAAGCTGTGGAAAATGCGTGTTATGTGGAGGAACACATGAACTTAACCGGGGGTACAAGACTGACATTTCCACATCGTCCTAGATTCTTCGGGAAGGCCTCTAGGACATTTCCTAGGGGAGGGGGCTCAAGGCCACCTCCATATGGTAACAGAGTCGCACCAAGGACAGTGACCGCAGGGATTTCAATGGCAGCGAGTGCAGTATCTCATTCTTCACCAATGATGCAGACAGGTCCATGACCATCTCAGGGAACAGCTAGTAGGGGCAGGGCTCCAGGGGAAGGAACTCATTTCAGAGACAATCACATAACAGTGTGTAGGTTAAATCTCGTGTTACCTATTGGGGGTGCAGAGGACCCCATTACTAGCGTGACTGCCCAGAGTTACAATCAGGATTCACGCATAGAGAAGAGAAGGCCTCAATGGGAAGAGCAAGTAGCGGCCACTAGATTTACACAACGGTTAATAATCGCCAGGCTGAACATCAATCCACGGTGGTGGAGTCATCAGGTACGCTAAATCATATCAATGTTAAGATTTTATTTGATTCTGGTGCGACAGATAGTTTCATTTCACCATCTGCATTAGAAAATAGTGGGTTGGCAGCCTACGAGCATGATGACTTTAAACAAGTCAAGATGGCTTCGAGGGAAAAAAAAGTGGTAGGACCTAGTGTTGATAATTGTATAGTAGACCTGGGAGTGTGTACTACCAGGTTAAAGGTATACGTCATTGCTCTCGGGGCATATGACCTAATCATTGGAATGTATTGGTTAGCAGCTCATCGATCTTTGGTAGATTGTTTTGCAAAAAGGGTGCTCTGTGTAGACGACGAAGGAAGGCTAGTAGAGATCCAGGGTGTATGGAGAAAAATGTCGTTACGCTTTATCTCAACTATGAAGGTTAAGCGATGCTTGAGGCAAGGGTGTCGACTATATGTAGTGGAAGCAGTTAATGAAAGGAAGGGACCCTCATTAGATCAGTACCCGGTATTGTAGAATTTAAGGATGTTTTTCCGAACAAGTTACCAGGGTTACCTCCTGAGAGGGAGCTTGATTTTACTATTGAACTAAAACCTGGTACAAAACCAATTTCCAAGACTCCGTATCGGATGACAGCGCCAGAACTTTGTGAATTGCAAATGCAGTTGAAAGAGTTACTGGACTTAGGGTTAATAAGGCCCAGTGTTTCACCTTGGGGTGCACCAGTAAGTTTTGTAAAGAAGAAGGATGGATCCTTACAACTGTGTATAGACTATAGGGACTTGAACCGTGCTAGAGTGAAAAATAGGTACCCAATGCCGCAAATAGATGAACTCTTCGATCAGATGAAAGGAGCGACGGTATTCTCAAAGATCGATTTGCGATCTGGGTATCATCAATTAAGGATTAAGGAAGGCGACATCCCAAAAACTACCTTTCGAACTCGGCTTGGACATTACGAGTTTGTCGTAGTACCTTTTGGATTGACCAATGCGCCGGCAATATTCATGAGCCTCATGAATGATATATTCCGGAAATACTTAAACCGTTTTGTACAAGTCTTCCTAGATGACATCCTCATCTATTCCAAGAACGAAAGAGAACATGAGGAACACTTACAAGTAGTGTTGTCCTGCCTTAGAGAGAACAAATTCTATGGGAAGTTGTTGAATTGTTCCTTCTTCCAGAAAGAGATCGACTATTTAGGTCATATCATTTCCGGCAAAGGAATCTTTTTGGACCCAGAAAAGGTAAAGGCCATTATGGAGTGGTCAGTGCCGAAAAATGCCCATGAGGTGAGAAGCTTCATGGGGTTAGCAGGTTATTATTAGATATTTGTGGAAGGATTCTAAAAAATAGCGAAACCCATCACAACTTTGCAATGCAAGGGGGTCAGGTATGAATGGACAGAAGAATGTGATAGTGCATTCATTGATCTTAAGAGGTTACTAACTAGTGCCCCAATTCTACGAGTGTCGGATATGGAAAAGGACTTCATCGTCTGCACAGATGCCTCGAAGCAAGGGTTGGGGGCCGTGCTAATGCAGGATGGAGGAGTGATAGCTTATGCATCAAGGAAGTTGAAGAAACACGAAGAGCTANTGAATGGACAGAAGAATGTGATAGTGCATTCATTGATCTTAAGAGGTTACTAACTAGTGCCCCAATTATACGAGTGTCGGATATGGAAAAGGACTTCATCGTCTGCACAGATGCCTCGAAGCAAGGGTTGGGGGCCGTGCTAATGCAGGATGGAGGAGTGATAGCTTATGCATCAAGGAAGTTGAAGAAACACGAAGAGCTATACGTGACTCATGATTTAGAGTTGGCAGCTGTAATGCTAGCTCTGAAACTTTGGAGGCACTATCTTGTAGGGAGAAACTTTGAGCTCAAAATGGACCATCAAAGTTTAAAACATCTCTTCACTCAAAGAGATCTAAATCCCAGGCAAAGGCGATCGAGTGAGTTTATGAGTGAGTACGATTTTGGTATTTTGTACATCAAGGGGAAGGAAAATGTGGTCGCAGATGCCTTGAGTAGGAGACCACGTGTCTTTTCCTTGATACCCTTAAAGGTCAATCTGAGGGAACGTGTGTTGACACAACTCCAAGGAGACAGTTGGTATTTGAAGGTTACTTCAAACCTCCAGAGCGGGAGGCAGTTAGATCCAAATTATGAAGGATATAGTCTGGAAGTAGATGGACTATTGAGATATTGAGGAAGGATGTATATCCCTAAAAATGGGGATATTTGAAGCATCATACTGAAGGAATCCCATAGAGAACTTTATTGTGCGCATCAAGGGGTGAAGAATATGTACACAGACATGAGGAAGCTCTTCTTCTGGGTAGGCATGAAGTGCAATGTATTCCATTTCGTCGCCAAATGCCTAGAGTGTCAACAAGTGAAAGCCGACCACCATCACCCAGCAGGCCTCCTACAACCACATGATGTTCCTATGTCCAAATGGGAAGTCATTTCTATGGATTTTGTTGTGGGATTTCCGCTCACATCCCATAGACACAATGCCATTCTTGTGATAGTTAATAAGTTAACCAAGAGTGCTCATTTTGTTCCGGTTAGAGACACTTACAATGTCACTGATGTGGCACGTGTGTTTGCAAGCGAGGTTATCCGTTTGCACGGGATACCTAAGAAGATCATTTCAGATAGGGACTACCGATTCACTTCTAGGTTTTGGACAAGTTTGCAGTCAATGTTGGGGACTCAGTTGAACTCAAGCACAAATTATCATCCCGAAACAGATGGGAAAACTGAGAGAGTAAATCAAGTCATGGAAGACATGCTCAGGATGTATGTCTTGGATAATCAAACCCAGTGGGAGAAGTACCTACCTTTGGTAGAGTTTTCCTACAATAAAAGTTTTGATATCTCCATCGGAATGCCACCCTATGAAGCTTTGTATGGAAGGCCATGCTGAACGTTGTTGAGTTGGGATAGAATAGAAGATCGAGTAACAATTGGGCCAGAATTGATTCAAGAGATGGAGGAATAGGTGATTCAGATTAGGCAGAGACTAAAGGAAGCACAGGATAGGAAGAAAAGTTATGCGGATGCACACAGGACTGAGCGAAGTTATGAAGTGGGAGACCAGGTTTTCATTTGTATCAGGCCTAATAAGAGTACCATATGGTTCAGGAAGGGGAAAAAGTTGTCACCTCGATTTATAGGACCATTCAGAATCCAAGAGAAAATCGGACCTGTTGGCTATCGTCTCATACTGCCACCCCACTTGCATAAAACTCATAATGTATTTCATGTATCTGTTTTACGTCATTATGTTGCTGATGAATCACATAAACTAAATTGGAAGGAATTGCAGGTATTGGACGTGGGAACTCTCACGGTAGAACCATTACGCATATTGGACCGTAGAGTTTGACAGCTCAAGAACCATCTGGTAGACCAAGTTAAGGTCCAATGGGACAAGTATAGTCCAGGATCTGCTACTTGGGAAGATGCCGAGACATTACGACGAGACTATCACTCACTTTTTTGACCACCTCGAGAATATGTTTCTCGAAGGTGGGGTGTATGTAACACCACCTTTTGACTTAGACAACCAGGATTTACCTGAGGCCTACTGATATTATTTTCTCTTCACGGTGAAAACTATTAAATGATACACTTAAACTTTCAAGACATATGAACCTTTATGAATGTTTAAATGTTATTAATGATGATGAATATAATGCAATCTACTATGTGAATGCAAATTTTATGAATGTTTAAATGTTATTGATGATGATGTATATAATGCGATCTACTATGTGAATGTAAATTTTATGAATGTTTAAATGTTATTTATGATGATGTATATGATGCGACATATTGTGAGAATGTAAATTTTATGAATGTTTAAATGCTATTAGAATGATGTTGGATATGATGCAATCTATTTGGTAAATGATAATCTTATGAATGGGTGTCGAAATTGAATTATGGGATATTATGAGATCTATTTCTAACTTGAAAACTTTGATGTTAAGTTGTCGGTACAAGGATACGAAATTGAAATGATGATAGTATGCAATTACATGATGATAATACATAGAAATGTATGAGTTTGTGTTATAGACTAATCTGCAGGTTATGGGCTATGAAATAGCCAAGGGATAAGGATGATGAAAGTGGATATCATGACGACTAGCCGAGAAACATTATGGTACGAATATTTGTATGTGAAATTATGTTGGTTTGGACACATTGCTATGATATGTGGACCAGTGCAGGATTTTAGGTGATGAGACAGCCCAAAACTGAATAAACGATGACAAAACCCCCAGCAACATGGTGCCACTGTATATTCCATTGTAGGGTGTGGACCCTAGTTATGATTAGGAGGGGTGGAGGAATTTCCCACCGTGTATCTTCCAAAACCTGAAGTCATGGGAGGATGGTGTTAGTTCACGCTCCCCAAGACGTGTGATGATGACTGTCAGTTGCCTGCTGGGGAAGCTTGGTTGAGATAGTGACACTTCCGCTTACGGGTTCTATTTGGAGTTAGGTCAATATAGTTGATGCTCCAAGATAGTCTAGTAGAGGAAGGATAGGAATGGAGATGGAAGTAAGTTAGGGAGGAAGGACGAGTAGAAATAGTTGAGAAAGTATGGAGATTTGTCTGATGGTGAAATTTAATGTTTTTCCTTCTAAAAAGAAAATGTGTATATATGAATATTCATAATTACGTAACTAAACCACAGTTGTCTAAATAAAATTGTTGAACCGGATAATTGTAATTAAAAGATTTCTCAAACATTTGATTGGTTTATTGTCTTTTATAAAAGACTAGTCTTGTTGATTGGATTGGATGCATACATAAATTACTAAAGGGTGATAGTTATTGATTATTAGTACATGCCCGAGACTTGTATGTACTAGCTACACATGCATTTCTTGTACATGTACACTAGTATGTATGATCTTTCTTGACTTACTTACTAATATTGTCGGTTAATTGTTATGAATGTGTGAACCATGTTTCTTTTCCTTTGTACCATGAGATACCTTAACTTCAGGACGAAGTTTCCTGAAGGGTGGATGTATGTAACAACCCTGCTTAAATAGATGTAAAAGGATTATTAATTATAATTAATTTGATAATCTGACTGTCCTAATATGTTAGTTAAACAATAATTATTTCTTAATAATATTAACTAATTAATTATTATTAATTACTTGTTCATGTCTGTCAATGATTAATTAATTATTAATTGACTCATTAATTATTTGAGTAAAGAATTACAGGGGTTAATAATTTAATTTATTAAAGACTTACGTATACAGGGGGAAGAAACATTAAATAAGGGGATAAGACATTCAATAAGGGGATAAGACATTAAATATATGGATAAGCTATTAATGAGGGGGAAGAGAGTCGGTGAAGGGGGATATGATGGGGAGGAGTATTACGGGGAGGAGGATTATTTTTTTGGAAGGGGGAAAGTATTTTGGAGGGGGACTGGATTTCTGTTTGGGATATCTTTTCTGGTGTGGGGAGTTTTAGTGAATGATTGCAGGGGCATCGGGTTGATAGGGGTTTTGGGCACGGGGGCCAGGATATCCTTACGGTATCTTGGAGCTAGGGAGCTGGAAAGGATGCTCCTAGCTGGCAGGGAGGAAAACTCGGTTTTGGGCAGTGTTTGGCACAGTTTCAACTTCAGCATTGGACCAACAGAGATCAGGATTAGCATCAGGAAGAGGTAATTTATTTTATGTATTTGTTGTAGTGTTATGTTGTTGTTCGTAAGTGAATTAGAATTTTTTTGTAAATTTTAATTAAACTGAATGGATATATGTTGGTTATGATGTTATGAAATGATAGGATAGCATTTCCTTAAAATAGTTTTTTTTTTTTTTTGGTTTTNATGAAATGATAGGATAGCATTTCCTTAAAATAGTTTTTTTTTTTTTTGGTTTTATAAGGCTCTGTGGAGCAGAACCTTACACTTACACATTTCCTAGTCAAGCCCATCTATAATAGTTTGGTTGAATATATTCAATCCCACCAACAACAGGTTCGTGACATCCTTCAACAAGCTAAGCAACGCAACTTCGCCAGCAAGGCAAGCAACTTACCAAGATTCAGATTCAGTAAACGCTTTCCCCCCTCCCCTAGGAACTCAACGGAATCGAGACCATTGATTACTAAGGAGGGAGGATTGATCCATATGTATTTCGATGGCCACCCACCTATTCCACTAGTTCAAAATAGATTTTTCCACCTCGACATTTTTTCGACAGTGTTTTGGGTCCCAAACTTCCGGGGCCATTTTGAGGCCCTAAATGATGTTTTTTGGGGATCTAGGGCTGATGCAACTGCCAAGGGAATTTTCCCAAGCCAGTCAGAATGTGTTCTTCACAACTAGACCTTTCCAACTTTATATGGAGTTCCCAAAACATAGATTGTATGCAAAAGTTACGCCCCCTGGATGTTGACGTATCAATTACCCCATCGGGGCTTGCAAACTTTTTGGCTTTTCATCTTCCGACATTAGGGTTTTGGATTTTCCTTATGTTAAAAAGGCCATTGGAGCCTCATTATAACATCATATTCTTTTGAATGAGCATAGCAGTCACATATCTTCTCAGAGATAAGTTGTCACCATTCTAGCGAGTCGTTCACTCTGTATTTTTACAGTCTCTGTACATTTCTTTCATTAATGGAAATCATGTATTACTGTATTTCTCTATTTTTGACAATATTTATGTGTATTTCATTGTAATATCTCTGCTTTAATTTCATTCTAAAAAATAATATGGATCAATGATGCACCAATAACATATAATTGTTTTTATTAACAAAATCTTGAAACATGGGGTGGTTAATTTTTCAACGCACCGATGCTTATTATTAATATGCACACCGGTGCACATTAATAATAACATGTTAATATACGTATCAATGCTTATTATTAATATGTGCAACACGCATGATTATCGAGGCTTAGAAGTTTTATCTAGTAATTAACATGTTTATTGATTTGTTTATAAACGTAACAATATTTATTTTCATATTTAATTCATTGTGATTGACATTATATTATTAAACGCTAACGTGTTATGTATACAATAACTTCGCAGGTCTTGTAACTAAATGCTATCATGGAAGTAAATGTTTTGGATCTCTGAAGGCTAGGTAGTCCAACCACCTAAGAAAGCGAGTGTACGAGTACTCGAGGGTATTCCTCCTAGAAGAACACCCTTATAGAAGAGCAACATCCACTTTCAATGGTAAACCAGAGAGAACCCAAAGGCCTGCAATAATGACACCAACATAATGGCTTAGAGAATATGAGAGAGAGAACGAGAATGTGATTATATAAATGTTAGATTCAAATGGGGAGCCTATGTTCAATGATCCATAATTCTTCGACATCTATGTTGAGAAATTTCCCATTGAGATGAAAAAGAAATCTATCTTTTATGATCTCCCATATTGGGAGCATCTTAATATTTCGCACTTAATATATCCCATTCATATATTTAAAAATGTTTCATCTTCTTTATTGAGGCACATATCATCAAAGGAAAGTGACACATTGGATGTGAGGAGAGATGTTATTTTTTCAAAAACTAAAAATAAACATTGGCCAAGAGAAGAAGGTAGAGGAGAGGTTGGTCCCTCTTGGTCTTTAAAGGAAGGTGATGTCCCATGGATTTTGAAGAAATAAGATATTTATTTTGCAAAGGATGTTATATTGGGTGTGAAGATTCCTTCTTTATATGGGTATTCCATACGAAGTTTCTCCACTGTTCCTCAAGACCATTTTTTGGGTTTGAAATCCCATGACCATTTGAACCTTCTAAAGGTATGACATATGTCAAACATATGATTTCATTATTTGTAATTTTTATTTTTATGCCATGGGATAAAAAAATAAAAAATGTATGTGTTTACTTTATAGTCTCATTATCCTCTGCTCGTGTGTGGGTGTGTGATCCATGACTTCCCCCATGACCTAAGGTGTGCCATATCTAAATTTTCTGCATTTGTTCATTGGATCACATAAATGGAGAGGCATATGGATAACATTCCACGGTGGCATCAAGATATAACTGAGATTGTTTGTATGTTTGATAAGGAACAACCACCGATTTTCATGGACTTGTAGGTTCATCTTATAATTCACCTAGTAGATGAGGTTGAATTAGTTGGGGTGGTATCTTGTCATTGGATATTTTTTTGAGAGAGGTACATGAAGAAATTGAAAGGATTTGTTCGTCAAAGGTAAAAACCCAAGGGGTCTATGGCAGAGGGGTACATATCATATGGGTGTTTCTATTATTCCAATGAGTACATCAAGTAGATAGAAAACACACTAGGTGAAATGATTTGGGACTATGAAAGGGATGAAGAAAAAAGAGAATGTGAGCTTCTCCAAATGAATGGAAAAAGGCACTTGATAAAGAGTAAGTGAGTTATCGTTTGTCAAATTTCTACACAGTAACTATTCACACTAAACTTCACAATGTATATTTTCATGATCTCATATGTACTATATGTTGGTTTGATTTCATGAATACATCTGCGAATTCAGAAATTGATGCCATCAATAAATTGATTCTTTACAATTCGGAGGAAACATAGTCATGGGTCGCATTGTATAAACAAAAGAGGAGGAAACGGGAAAGTGACAGGAAATAATTCAGACAGTTGAATGGTAGAAGCATGCCTTATCCTGATCATTTAAAATAAAATATGCCAACGATATGCCCCAATAGTTGGGTTGTTGACCAAGTCAGAGACAAATATGGTGCATCCATTCATTACCCGCATGAAGAAGAGGATGCACTAAACATAGGGATTGGTTGAAGAAACTCGATAATAATATATTTGTGTACATAATTTTTGACTTGGTAATGCACATTTGAATTGTAAGTACATCTATATTATTTTATATTTTAATGGTCGGGTTATTAGACACATATTGACACTGTGATTTGTTCACTTTTTTATAGGTGCATTTGTTCCCATCTATGTGGGCATATGGACATCATTTTCACACTGAGGATGCCGATGATGGACACATGACACAAGACTGTGGAGTGGAAGTCGAGTTCGACCAATCTAGTTGTGCTATTCACCATGACCAAAACACCATGCAGGGGAAGTTAGGTTACATCGGAAAGATACAAGAGATCATTCGAGTGGACTTCTCTTCTTTCCAATGTGTTATTTTTAGGTGCAATTGGTGGGACACCTTTGATCAAAATAATGTAAATGAAGATTGTGATAGTGGGATGATATGTATCAACTCTAAAAAGATGTGGGATGAAGCTAAGGAGCCTTATATTTTCCAAAAACACTGCAACCAAGTGTTTTTTTACCCATATGTGTTGGATAGGGATTGGTGGTTTGTATTAAGATATGACCCTAGATCAAAATATATTTTTGCGAAAAACAGTGTTATCATGCCAAGCGAGGAAGATAATCAAGGTTCTAACAATGAAGAGTGATATATTATACATGTTTTATTCTTTCATTACTTACTTTTATGGTTTCAAGTCTATAGTGGATTTAATAATTTGGTTATTAAATTTATAATGTTTTTAGTATTTAGTATTTCATATGAACTATTATTAATTTTTTGATTGGATGATATAATTAAATGTTATGTGTAAATGATATAAATATTTTTCCAATGTAAATGTAGATGATATTTGAACTTTTAGTATTTTAATTTTAACTTTTACTTTAAAAAACAATATATTATTGTATTGTAAATATCAAATATTTTATATCATAATTTTAAAATGTATTTTTGTTACCCACCATATATCGTATTATATTGTATTATTTTTTAATTTTGAGTTCATACATACTAATTAGGGGGATATCTAAAATGAGTCTCCAAAGTGAGTTTAAAAAAAAAACACCATTATCCTTAAATAACTAATGCATGTGTCCCTCTCTAAACCCATATAATAGTATATAATTAACTTATTACATAAAAATCAAATACATAATATATTATGTAATATAATAAATATAATATATTATGTTATATATTAATTTTATATTATAAATATAATAATATAATATATAATAAATAAATAAATATAATATAAATAATATAATAAATATAATATATTATATTATATATTAATTATAATATAATAAAATATACTTGATTAAGTTATATATTAAATTTATATTATATATTATATATAATAATAATAAATATATAATTAAAAATTGAATTAAACATGTAGAACATAACAAAATTTTATCCCTTATCCCCTATATTTATCCCCTCTTTTTATTTGTGGGTAAGAAATAGATAATTCGATATAAATTTTACTCCTCCTAATAGCTAATTCGATTCTTAATATCGATTACAATAATAATTAGCAACATGTAACATAAGATATCAAAAAATTATTTAAAGAGAGTAATCCATACAAATTAAAATATTTAATATTCTAAATATTTGTATGTTTTTGTACATGTTTCTTGGTTAATTTTGAAATTCATGCATCCTTATAGTATAGTAAAAAAATGTTGAATTAGATATTTTGAGACTTGTATTAATTATGGGAATATATAAAAATATGACCAAATTACAATTAAGTGGAAGTTAAAATATCACGAATATTTTATAAATGATAATTGAGCTTATCGTAACTATTTTTAATTATTCATTATGAACTTATGAACAAAAGAAATATTCACCAAATGAGGGTCCCAATTCTCACATCATACTTTCAAGTAAACAACTTTGTAAAATTGTGATACAAAGTAAGGTTGAAGATTAATATAATTTACTTTTAATTTGCCCAAACTTTAATCAATAACATAAGCCATACCTTTACCCATTTTTATAACTTATTTACTTTTCAAGACATCTTAACTACAAAAACATGATAAACTTGGTATTTTCATTTTCATCATGTTCAAATATAAAAATGACAACATAATAATTTTATTAGAACTTTTGTAATCTAACCTATTTAAATCTATCATTTGTACTATATACAATTAATACATCAAAAAAATTATAAAAGGAAGGTATAAGCAGCTTTGCTCCTAATTTCACTTGTTTTAGACATCAGTACATTATTTTAGATATATTCAAAAATAAAGTAATGAATTAAGAGTACTTTATTTTATGGAGAAAATTATATAACATGACCTAACATCAACATCAACAAAAGATTTTAAATTAATCACATCAACATATAAATTATGTACATCAATATCAACATCAACATATAGATTAAGTACATCAACATGAACAAAAAAATG
>JASDQU010101345.1:171428-205952 GCA_032191745.1 Picea mariana | reverse complement strand
ATATATAACATATCTGGTCAACAACACAAATAAATTCTATAACTACATATCTAGTCATAGTCTCTCATGAGAAGCATGTTGTCGAGGAATAGGTGATGCGCCCTGCTCATCCAGGAGAGGTGAAGGAGGAGGAGGAGGAGGAGGAGGTACTAAAAGAGAAGTGCCATCACCACCCTAATCAACATCACCTTCACTTGATCAACATCACCACCCAAAGGATAAGGAGGAGGTGTTGAAGTAGAAGCACCATGATCACCACCCTGAGGAGGAGGAGGAGATACTGAAGTAGAAGATCCATCACTACCTTGAGGAGGAAAAGGAGGTACTGAAATAGAAGTTCCATCACCACCCTACTGATCATCATCACCACCCTCATCATCATCCGTACTGGAGGATGCGCCATCCCTCGTCCCTACCAGTAACTTGGCAGCTCCAATGACATGATGCATAAGAGACATCATATTGCATGGAAAGTCCATACAGATATGCAAGAGACTAGGGTCAACCCTACTGTCTCGCATCTGGATAGGACAGACTCTTGCACCAACCAAAACAATGCTTAGTTTGTCACACACCTCCATCCTATATCTGAGATCGGGCCTACGCCGCATGTCACGTGGTATATGTGGCTAAGGAATCTGATCCATTGCATCCTCATCCATATCCTCATCTGCATCAGGTGGTGGGGGATGAGGCATGTCCCCAAAACATGTGCCAACATGTGCAAAATATAACACAAGTTATTAATTAGTCGACAATTTCATTAAACAATTTAATAAAATATGCTAAAGAACATGCTAGAATAAAATTTATTCGAATTAAGTAAGACAATAAAATAAAAGTACAATGTTAATTTAAATCTTACCATGATCATCCGATGGCTCATCCTCTTTGAATAGGATGTTGGAACATCTTGGCCAATCCATCCCCACGTAAGGGAACGACACCATCACAAAAACTTGATTTTCCTCATTGGATAATAGATGAAGTGCCTCCCTAGAAATCCTAGCTAGAAAATCGAGCATGCCCTTCTTAGGAATCATATCGCCCCACATATGCATCCACACCTTGGTCATTGAACTAGGAGGTTATGGCCTCTATATCAAATAATGAACATAATATAAAAGTGTGCAACTAATATGTTGACCATCACCAAAAAAGTGTGAAATGGTCGACAGTAATAGTGAGAGGCACCCAACGTCCTCTACACTGAACAAGGCGATCCATAATTATCCACCAACCACATGAAAATCACCAGGAGAAGGTATATTGCATGTAATATACCTCTGAGAGTAGGCAAGTTGACTCTCAGCTGCAACACCCACTGGGACATAAGGAAACTGGGGAAAATCCTCCCCTCTCCTAAATATCCCAGTGATAAAATAAATATCTTCCTCAGTGGGATGGTACCATTGATGAGGACTGAATCTGAATTGATGTTGATGGAACTCCCATCGATGGATCAACTGAACAAGAAAGGTGGAATTCCCCTTTAGGTATGTATCATCCTCATAATACTTGAAGAGGCCTATATTTCTCAAGAGGACCTACATAGCTGTAGTACTAGGCTGAGGGCACAAATCCCTCTCCCTCTCTCTAGCCTCCCACTCCTAAACCATATTATACTRGTCCACTCTCTATTGTTTCTCCTCTATTCGCCGACGTCTCTGCATAATTAACATAGAAATTACATCAAAATTATACATAAAAACATAATTTGTTTTTCCACTAAATGAGAAATTTATTTCAAAATATTGAAACATATTTTTTTTTCAAGAAAACAAAAAATTAACCTTYGGTGCACCTGCAAAACAGTAACGCACCACTCACGGTGTGCACGCATATATTACACACCTCATGCAAAATGTAATTTATTTTAGGGGGTGCGTAGTAATTATCAATGCACTGGTGCACCCCGTTGTAAACAATGCACCGCGAAAGCATGGTGCGTCTAGATACTATGATGCCCAGGTGTGTTCCATTCATCACAATGCACCACATAAAATATAATCTCATTTTAAATGGTGTGTCATATCCATGATTGTGCATCGGTCTGTTTCGTATAATCCACGCACCAATTTAAAAATAAAATAATGTCCATGGTGTGTATTTTATTGTGTATGCATTGCTGCATTAACTATCAAGGACACACTGCTTGAAAAACTATCTATTTTCAACGGTGCATATCATTTTGCAAACACACCGATGCATTAACTATAAACAATGCACCATTTAATGGAAACCATTTATTTTCAATCGTGTGTTGTTTATTATGAATGCATCGGTGTGTTCATTATAAATAATGCACCAATTCATTTATTAGGAACGCAGTGTCGAAAATAACTTGTTTCCATTAAATGGTGCATATAGTTTTATGAACGCACTAGTGCGTTCACTAAAAACAACACACCATTTAATGGAACCTATTTATTTTCGATGGTGCACCATTTATTGGGAATGCACTGGTGTGTTGTTTATAATTACTCACCGGTGAGTTTCGTATTACGATTTATTGGTGAAAATGAACTATACATTTTCAGTGCACCCTGTAAAATTTATAGGGTGCACTGCGCAGAAATTTCTTTTTCTAAAAACAAGGAAAATTTTACTCAATTTCACAATTTAATCCGGTGAAATACAATGTACAAGGAAATAAATAATTTAACCAGACATTTTCTCATTGAGGAGGCATGGTTGGGATGTAGTGAATTTTTTTTTTCCCGCCATATGGAAAAATTGGAATCCCATGAACCGAGCACCAAACAGAAACAAATCAAGAAAAAAAATCACTGATGGAAGTGCGCTTCAGCTGGGAAAAGGTGGCATCGGAGCTTGAGAGCTTCTCTGCACTAGAAATGGTAAAATTTGTTTTTTACCACCTTTTTTTTTTATTATTATTTATCCATGTTCTAGTGTGCTCGCATTAAGCGCATCGGGGCTCACCATTGCAAACAACACACCATTATTTTTAAAAACCCTATGATGGTGCACCATATGGAACACACCGTTGTTCCTAGAGGACAAAGGTGAAACATTATACATTTAAAAAAAAATGTAAACATTGTGCACCTATTTGTTGCGCACCAGTGCACCCATTCCATGTGCACATGTGCTCATGAGCTTCTTTTGTATGATGTACATTGTTGCTTTTTATTTCTTTTTAAATAAATATGCAATGGTGCACCATTTTCTATTCGCACCAGTGCATTTATTTATGTTGGTGCACCATTACAATTAGTGCACTATTATTTAAAAAACAACTTGTGATAGTGCACCAGTTTGGAACATACCCGTGCACCCAACGTATAATGGTGCACCAGTATGCATTTTTGAAAGGAAAAATGTGAATACGCTGCACCTATTTTTTGCGCACCAGTGCCTCTGTTTCATGCGCAATGGTTCTCGCGAGCTTCTTTTATATGATGCACACCGTTGTTTTCTATTTTTTTTAAATAACTCTACAATGGTGCACCATTTTCTATTAGCACCAGTGTGTTTATTTCTTGTGGAGCACCACCGTAGTAGTCTTATAAATGCACCATTAAAAAAACTTATGCTAAAACATCTTCCCATGCACCTCCGCTACAAACAATTTTTTGTGCTATTTTTATAGGGGCTTCTGCAAAAACCTCCGCTATAGGGTATTTTCCTTGTAGTGATACTATACCTGAAATGGAAGAGACCAATAAGATCTCCCTCTAGAACCTACCTACAACGTCATCAACTTTTGTTGTTTATTCTTGTTGCCTTCTTCCCCTTCCACTCTTGTGTCGACACTATAAAGCATAGTGACCAAAGTCATGGAACTTAAAACATATGATCTTAATAAGATCCTTCCTTTGCCTTTGTTTTGTAGATGCTTTTCTCGAGAGAGAATCCCTTCTCCCAGGAGAACCTCTCCTACCTGGAGAAACGCTTCTTCCCTTCCTACTATGGGTTGTAAGGGAATGGTTCTCATCACTACTACTCTTCACTATACCATCCATATCATTCTTAGAAACCAACTATGTCTCCTCCTGGATACAATCAGTCCATAATTTATCAGTCTTGGTAACTTATCTCGTGCATAGATCCCTTGCAAAAATTGTTCACAAGAACTGAGAATACCTCTCAACACCACAATCACCAACTCAACATCCTCCACCTTATCATTGATGGCCACAATATGATATCGGATCTGTGTAATATTCATAAGATAGTTCACAATTTTTTCCTCTAGGACATCCTAACAAATTGAAGCTAATGCTTCAATTGAAACTTCCTGCTTGTATTTCCATTTTGGTATAGTCCTACCATAGCATCATTCATCTCCTTGGAAGATGTCTTCTCAATAATGTTAGGAATCAAGTGATCCTTCATGGACTCTAGCAATATTCATTTGGCCTTAAATTCCCTCTTCTTTTGGTATGAGAAATCTACTAGATCAGTCGGGCTAGGAACCACATCATCAACACACTCTTTGATGTCATTCTCTCCAACAAGATAAGAAACCTAGTCTTCCAAGATTGGAAGTTTTTTTCCCCTTCCGACCTATCCTCAAGCTTCAATGTGTTCACCATCTTGATTTGCTGAGAACAAAACAAGAAATCCGCAACCAAATCAAGCAATTATGTGTCTCAAAGATGATCCCCTTATCTTCAAATCCCAAGCTCTAATACCATGTCGATTTTCACATGAAACTCTATATGACTAATTTTCAGATATGAAAATTGCTTCCTAGTGATCTAACAGTAAAACCCTAGCTACTATCACTAATTAATTTTACACTGAAAATTATTGACTAAAATTGCATGCAGCGGAAACACAAAAGATCAAAGATGAATCATCAACACATATGAGACACAATATTTTTTTTCTTGTAACCTTATCAAATTAATAAATCCCAAGGGAAAACCTGTCAGTGTTTCATGGAAAGCTGCATAGGAGACCTAGCTAAAGCATACACAAACAAACCTTATCAAGAAAATGAAGAGATGTACATAATGAAGAATGAGAATCAATGTATATTATTATTTGATCAATGAGTGAGTGATATTCACTCATATAGGAAATGACATCCCATAATTAGGAATGCATGCATAATAGTGATGGTATAAAATTAGAAAGTCTAAAATAGAACTAGTCAGTTAACTCCCACTGAACTAGTGTGCCGAAAATAAAAATTTCTCCAACACCCCCGCTGAACATCACTATGGAGTAAAAAATGAGTCCCAACTACTAGGCCATATTAGGTACTCATGTACAATGCAACTAATGAACACTGAATAAAAGTGAGGAAAGAGGGAAAACCACGTGGGACCTCAAAAGATAATGTATCAAAAGAAGAAAATAGAAGCTACTAGGAAACTGTGTTCTTAACTGCAAGACGATCCCGCAAAGTGTGAAACTTCTGCTCACTAAAATTCATTATGAAGATGTAGAAATATTTATGGATTTGATGAATTCCTTTGGCAACCTATCTAGCCTTGTACCTCTTGATCATGTGGACCCATCTGCACCTGCAAATATTCCTTTCTGGTGGAAGTGGAACCAGATGTAAAGTCTAATTCTTTAGGAGTGAGTCATACTCCTTTTGTATGGCTTCTTTCCATAATGGATTTCCAATATCATCACTGTAGAGCTGCGGATTATAAGATTAGACCATATAACAATGCATGGGCATCGCAGGTTCTGAAGCTAGAAGTACATGAGAAGGGTCCTCATGTTGAGATCGAGTCCTCCTCGAATCCAATGCATTCCCTACAAGGATACATGTTTCCTTAAGTGTGAACTATGCCTTCTTGGGCATCTGTTGAAGCTTCAACGCTGGCTTCTTATCTGAATGTACTACCTGATTATTTCCATGTACATAATCTAAGTGTATGGAATCATCTCTGATGTATGAAATTGATGGAAGCACAAGAGTATATGCATGTTTCACTAGAGGTGCATGCAAAGTACTCTCCTTATGTGTAAGTATAAAAGACGATTCATTGTCAGAAAAATTAGTGAATTTATACAACCTTGACTTGTGATCCACCTCACCAATTGCAATGATGCAATTGTCATGTATTTCAATTAATGAAACTGAATCAGATGTAAATTCAAACTTTTTACCTTTCTGAGTGATCTGATAAACTGAGAGAAGATTCATAAAAATATTTGGAACATGTAAAACATTCTCAAAATTTCCATTGTGGATTTCCACTCTCCTTTCACCTGCTACTGCTACTGGAGTATCATCCCCCATGAGAATAGGGGGTATTGAGCATGGACTCAAAGAAGATAAAACTTCCTCTTTTTCTTCCATATGATGGGATGAACCAGAATCTATAATCCATGAATCAAATGAGGAATTAATTGCAACCAGGGAATGATGATTATCTTTCTTGGGAGCATGATCTTCTTCCTTATGCTTCTTGACTCTCTCTGGAATGAAGTTTCCAAGGTTGTTCTGTTGAAGTGCATGTGCCATAATATTGATATGTTTCTTCATGCATGTGGATTACTCATGATTCGGTTTATTGTAGTAAGTGCATTGCTTTCCCTTCTTCTTCTTCTTGGAATCTGAAGAGTCTTTGGAACTTGAAGAATCGTTAAAGGGTTTGGAATATCCCTCCTTCTCGTTCTGTTTCTCCTTCCTGTTCTATTTGGATGATCCTTTTCCATCATGCATGGTGAGTGCATGTGATTTGGGATCCTTGATGAGGCCCATCTGTATGAGTGTTTTCTTCTCTTGTGTGAGAGACTCAATGAACTGATCCATCCTAGGCATTTTCCAATTTTCTCCAAAAAGACATCAATCAGAATGGAAATTGGATACATATACAACGTATTCTGGTCCTATATTGGCCAAGATTGTTAGAATAAGTTGTTTATCTTGTGTAGACTTGTCAATACCACATTCACCCAAGCTCAAAATCAAAGATTTAAATTTATTAAATAAATCATGTAATTTATCAAAACTTTTAGGATCTAAGGTATTCAACTCTACGCCAAGCATATGACCTCCCATCTCATCCTCCTTTCCAAAGAGTCCTTCCAAGGTGGTCCAGATATCGTTTCAACTCTTTCATGCAACAACATGAAACCATAAATCAGTGGATATTAACTCAAGAAGTAATCTTGTGGCCTCATCCTTACGGTTCTCCCATCTGCTCTTCTCAAGCACTGATGTAGGTTCTGTTTCTGTCGCCATCGTCAAATTATACAATCCTTTTCTTTTGAGTTGGAATGCGACGTTTATATTCCATTAAAAATAGTTTTACGATGTGAGTATTATCACCAAACTTTATTGAATAAGTTGCATCGCCTCCATCCCTACTATTGACTCTGAGAATGTCCTGAAAACCCAGATCGTGAATTCTGAGATATGAAAGACGGTTCTATTGCAGCTATAGATATGATAAAACAACTATATCTCCTAAAATATTATGTGGGTTTTGGATATTTTTGGTGATCATAGGCATCCCTATGTTATACATCTCTCATCCAAATTTCAGCCCGACCCAGATCACAGATTTCACGATATGGCTATTTTACTTAAGAAACCCAATTTTCTAGAGGGCTGTTGAATTGTCGCACCCTAGAGAAGGATAAAGTGTGATAATGTTGAATTGTCACACCCCAGTAAAAGACACGGTGCGATGATTGTGAAAAACTAAATCGTTGCACCTCGGATGAAGAACACAGTGCGACGATGTCGCACCTTAAGTATTAGTGTGACTGTCGCACCCTTCGATAGGGATAGGCTGCGACGATTCCAATCATCGCACCCTTCGATAGGGATAGGTTACGACGATTCCAATCAGCACACCTTTCGATAGGGATAGAAAACGATGATGGCAAAAACTAGGTTTACTCAAATCCTCTTTCGCTCTTCTTTGGCTTATCTGGGTTGCTCCAAGTAGATTGGCTCTGATACCATGTCAGTGTTTCATGGAAACCTACACAAGAGACCTAGCTAAAGCATACACAAACAAAGATTATGAAGAAAATGAAGAGAGATACACAATCAAGAATGAGAATCAATGTATATTATGATTTGATCAATGAGTGAGTGATAATCACTCATATATGAAATGACATCCTATAATTAGGAATGCATGTATAATAGTGATGTTATAAAATTAGAAAGTCTAAAATAGGACTAGTCAGTTAACTCCCACTGAACTAGTGTGTTGAAAATAGAAATTTCTCCAACAAAAACATCCCTCCCTACCAATACAATATCACCAAATATGATGACAACCTTCACCAAAAATATGAGGAAAACCTTGTCCTCCAATAACCATCCAAATTAGAAAACCAAACCTCAACACTATCCTAGAAACATCGTATGCCCACAAATTTTTTGTAGACCTCCTATATGACCTGTTGATGTCACCTGTCATCCCTGCATGGACTTGAACCTACCTAGGAAGCTCTATATGGATGTACGTGATTGTTCCCACTACATCCCATGAAAGTACGTGATTGTTCCCACTGCAACCTATGTATGTACGTGATTGTTCCTGTTGAAACCCGTGTACATGCAAAAAAACCTTTACGAACCCTTTCGTACGACTTTATCCACTCCTATAGTTTCTTCCTTCTACATATACCTCTCTCTCCCACATGTTTGGTGTGTGTTTCTCTGCCAATAATAGAAAATAGAGAGTCCTCAACCCTAGGCGAGATTTTCCACCATGCAAAATTTCCCTTTGCTGAAAACACCAAGCCACCTAGCACAAGTGCAAACTCACTTTTGCTAACTCCATTCTTCCACTCTAATCGAATGTCAAAGTGACCTCTCTCCTTTATATACAAGTCTAATGAGTGAGTTTAGGAAACCCTTCAAAACTCAATAATTAATTAGAATATTTTATTCCTCTTTGAGGGTGTGACACTCCATCACAAGCCTACAATTACCATCATCTTTCCCCTGAGACCCTAGCCTCGTTTTGGGGATGATTTCACTTAAACAAAAGGCTAATATAGTGCCAATGAATATTCCCACCTTCCTGACACCTTGGCTTCTTGTGGGAATACCTCTCAAACCTACAACAACCAACAATTGTCCCTAAACCCTTATAAATCTTTATTCATAAATTTATTTGGGCTACAATAAGTGTTGTATATGTTGCATAAAGAGAATGCACATGCTCCTGTGACTAGAAAGAAATGAGGTTGATTTTTCTTGGTGCTAATCCATTTCCATCAAGAATGTGTGTGCGTTCCTGAAATGTGTGCATGCTTTAGGGAAGACATTTTCTAGGAACGCGTGTGCATTCATGTTGTGCTAGTGTATGTGCCAAGCACACTACTCAACCTCATGTAGATAGGTTTTTGTTCTTTTTGTCTTCTTGTTTAATTGGTAGAAAAATTTGTGCAATTGGAAGACAATTGTTAGTGGAATTGGAAAACAAATTTATGTAATTGGAATTGGAATTGTTAGTTGTTCCTTCTTGTGTAATACCAAGACAAATTTGTATAACTAGATTACAATTATCATTGGAAATCAAACTTGTTGTGGTGTTCTTGGAAGACAATTATTCTCTTTAAACATGGGGAACCTACGAAATTGAAGTATAAACTCTTCAAGGAAATAAAAAACCATTGAAAAGGTAAATGAAGAAAGATAAAATGCAAGGTTAGGTATGTCAAAACGCGGGCTTTTAGCAGAGGGAAATCAAATTTCTAGCAGAATAGATGCCACTGTTTCTTCTTCTCCATCAACATAAGAAAACACAATATTTCAGCAAAGACCAGTCCAATTTATGCTTTTATTGAACCTCCAATCACTATATCATAAGGAATAGTTGTTGTGGATGACCAAATGATAGAGTATTTGCATGGAGTTGATTATACGATGGATGAAATTAGGGAAAAGACTAGTGCACAACCTTTTGGTGAAGAAGTTCTTCTGGTGCAACCTCTTGCTGGATAGTCAGGCGTTCTAGAAACTAGCCATAGGAATCTCTAGTATCCTCCTAGTATTTATCCACGGGTTATTGAAGGGGTAATAACTTCTATTTTGTTAACTCCATGGTAGGGAGGTCAAGAGTGCTAGAATACGGGTTCATCATCCCTTCCTAGATTGAGCAGTGTGTAACGAAGAACTCCTAAACACATTTACATGGATGAAATTGGTCTATCATCACTTGAAGGTAAGTCACCCAATTGGACTATTCATTATCATTCTTATAAAATCATTAAAGAATATTTTGAACCAAAATTTGATGCTCCTAAATTCAATTATTTTTTGCTTTGTTAAAATCTAGACGTTTGACCACTGTTAGAAATTTTTTTTGCATTGAAATAGTGAAAAGTTTAGAAACAAATCATCATATTGTTAGAAACTTTGTGGGTTATTTTCAAAAAATGTGTAAGAAATATCGTTCTAAATATCATAATGCATCACGACAAGTCTTGTCATAATAAATTGTTCATAAGATCACAAGAAAACATCATTTTCTCCAACAACCTCATTTCATTAAATGAAATATCAAAAACATTAGAAAGTATTCTAATAGATGAGATAGCCTCGACACAAGTGGCCCAACATATTTGTCAGCCTTCACTGGTATACTATCTCATTCTAGGGACCATGAACCTGTGGTATACTATCTAGGGAAATTGAACCCCATATTAAACACTTTCTTGACAGGAACAAACAAAATTGTATGAGAGATTCAGAACAATACATAGTGCACTTAACTTGGGCCAAATATCTTTCCATAAATGCAAGCATTGTTATGTTGGAATAAACATAATTTGTAACACATGTTGTTGCAGTTATCACATTGAGTATGGTTATTATCATAACACACACACACAAATATTTTGTGTATTGCAGAACACCCTTGTGCAAGAATTATGAGTTATATTTGCGCCAACATCATCTAGAGACTTTATTCACAACATATTGTGTACAAGGCTGGAGGGTAGTACATTCTATCAAAAATATTTCTTAGATGGGATATGCCCTAGGTGCAGTGGAATGACATTACTGAGCAAGTGCATCCATGTAAGTGATGAGTATGAATTGGGGAGGAAGGAGGTGTTGATGTTCAGATTGGTCAAAATCCAAACAACAACCTAACGATGATAAACCCCACCTACATTTTTGTAGAGGTGGTACTCCTATGTAATTGTCCAAAGTATGTAGCTTGATGTTCTTGGATTGGGATGTCAAATGGGAGAATGTTGAAAAACAAACCCCAAATCTGTATTTCTTTATTTTTTATGTGTTGAAATTTCTCCTACTCAGCACCTGAAAGTCAATTCCAAATAAATCACTTATTTCATTAAATCACAACTGAGTAATCAACTAAACATGTAGCAAAATCATAAACAAAGAAACCAAATCATGCACACATAAACACCAATAGTTTTGGGTAGATACCCCTGGAAAATACCTTGGAGGGAAAATGAGTGTTGAGAATGATTTTATTACGCTAAAATAAAGTCTCTTGTAACAAGGATACTGTCCCACAGATAGAAATACAACCTACACAAACCTGGCAAAGTATTGTTTGTTGTACGACCCAGAAGTGCAATATTTTTAAGGTGCATGAAAATTTCCTTTAGAAAACCCACGTATGTATGTGATTGTCTCCACTAAAACCCATGTACATGTATGGAAGGACTGTATGGCAAAATTCCTTATGATGTGACACTTTCCTATGGCTTCCTCTGACTAAAACCCACCTGCGTTGCGTCTGTTCTCTCTTCTCCTTGACCTTATCTCTAGATGGAATTCCTTATCCACCTATCCATGATCTTTAATCACAGTACTAAGTGATCAAATCCTCTGTGTGTCAATTACCTTCAACACAACTCATGTCAAGTGTCAATTCCTTGGTCCTCTTGAATCACAGTCCTTCGTGATCCAAGAACTTGAGAGACATTCCTTATTTTCTCCTAAGTGTGACCTTGGTGACTCTACACTACAAACATTCTTCCTTTACTCTCTGTGTGAATAGTGTCTTCTCCTTTACCCTAGCCTTGATTTTATAATCATGAGTTATGATATATTTCTAATCTCCAAAGTGATTGACGATTGAGATTACTTCTCATACTCACTTGATATTTAGAAACATGCTAATTAATTTTATCACTTTTACTTTTAGCACTTTAATTTTTAGCATGGTAGACACCAATCCTATGCAGAAATACATGTTTGATGCTACCATTAGCATCAACAATCCCTCTTAGTGAGGAAGGTATTTCCTGAAGATCCACCTGGAACTGGTTCTCCCTTCACCCCTAGCATAATGTTTCCCACATCATCCTGCATAATGGAATCCCTCCAACTCTATTGGTCAGCTGCTTCCTAAACACTGGAAGTATTGGAATCAATGAGATTGCATATCAATGCCATGAAGTTTGGAAAATTCATTGAAGGCCTACTCTCCCTCAATGTTCTCCTAGAAGCCTCTTGCGCTTGAGAATCCATCAATTTCATCTCGTACCAACTCAATCTCTTGATAGAAATGGAAGGTGATAGCAACCCTCTTCCCATCTGAAGGTTTAATCCCCATCCTAGAATTCGGTGAACCCTACCCATCCTTTGATTGTTCACCCTTCATAGCCTCCTTATCCTCATCCTCTGTCACTGACATCTATCCATGATCCAATATCCCCTTGGATATTCTTACAGGATTTCTTTGCAACCTGTATAACCTATCCTCTCTAACACCAATGCTCATTTTGGTGTTAGGCATAGATCCCTATGAACATATGAGTACTTTCCATCTCTAAAAAGTAACGAAAAAACCCCTATCCTCCAAAACTAAAACTGAGAGAAAGTTCTAGTTTTGGAACATAAAAAACATCCTGGGCCTTTGACCAACCTCGTGACTCAAGTTAGAATAGGAAAATTCCCTTCCCCTTTATTTCATACTTGGCATCATCACCAAGCTCCAAATGGGTCCATGAGTCCTTCGTCAGACTGTCGAATAACTCTCATTCTTCTAGATCTAGTTTAATTTATTTAAAATAAAAATCTTGGCCTCCCTTCCTGTGATAATGGTCCACCTGAGGAATAATACAATGTAGCAAATAGCCTAGCCTATCATACCTCAATATCAGTCCTTCGGTCTTTCTAGATGACTAGTATCTCCCTTGTTTCCCCTTTGATACTTTCCCCATACCCTACCCCTGCACACTTGGATGAAATTCCTTCTACACCCAATTCAATGAGATATCACTAAATTTTTTTATATGTATCTTTTCTCCACTAAGAAACATCCAACACCTACAAGAAATCACCTCTATTAGTGTTGTACAACCTTGTACCTACAACATTAAAAAACTATACACACGTGTTCCTTCTGCATATTGCATATGTACATTCCCTTGGATACTAAAACTCATGTATGTATGAACCTATCACTTTAGAAACACACATATGTAAATGACTGTTACTTATGCAGCCTATGTATGTATAGGCCTTGGGCTACTGAAACTTGTGTACAGCTCTGGAACTCTTCTCCAATATGTTGGATCGTCCTGATGCTGTTTGACAACCCAGATATGTCCTTGTTCCAGATATATCTATTTCTTCCTCTTTCTCCTTTGGACTGATTATATATCTAGGTGAAATTCTTTTTTGACCCTATGCTAAGATCTTTGTGAGAAAAAGTCTTTTTTTTTCTCTATCTATGAGTCATTGACTTGAATATATATATCATCATCTAATCTTTGAATGAAATTCCTTCCTCACCCATATGACATCTCCTTATATGCTCCTATGTGATCTTATCTATCTTATATATGTATATGGAAGTCATTCTCCACCTATATGATATATCCTTGTTGGTATCCTGGCCTCCTGTCACTGCTCAACAAGCCACCCAACAGACCTTTTATGTTGCCTCGACTCTAGTTCCCTCTGCTTTGGCCTGCTGATCTGTACTGGCTGCTAAAACTACCTCTAGAATGACCTGTATGGAATTATATGCATCTGTCACCACTAGATCCCATGTATGTACATGACTATGCTTAAAGAGACCCATGTACATACACATATTTCCCTTCTATGACCTGTGTACAGCTCTATAAACTTGCAAAGATTTAATTTTTCCTCAGTACGATTCTTTGCAATAAATCAATCCTTCGATTTATGCCTCCTGGTTTATAGATCTACTAAGATATGTTGCAAAAGATATTTGTAACACCCTGGTTTTGATCCCCATATTAAATAATGTATTTTGTTAAGTTATGAAATGCCATAGTGCCTAAACAATTATTAAGAGGCTAGTGTGCCTAGGAAATGCAATGTTTTGATCATTATGAATAATCAATACATCGATGGCTACTAGACAAACAAGGACAAGAGTTATAGGGGGCTATGATTGCACAAGAGAGGGGGATTGAGGGGCTAAGTACTTGGAGAATAACAATTACNGGGGGGGGGGGATGCCAAGTGGTTCCTTAATTCCAAGAATTACATAAACCCATCCTTGGTCTGTTTGGGGGGTTCTCACTCTTGTTATCATTCTTTTTCTTGTATTGGTTTTCTCACTCTTTCACTCATGCACTCATTCACCAAATTGTTCGTTGTTCACACCTTTCATTGGGATTTCACTCCATTCATCCTACCACCAATAATATTTCCCCATTCGTGTCTTGGATTGGGGAAGGAAAAGGAAATGTTGAAGAGAAACCATGGTATTGCTAGATTTAGAGACTGCTGGTGTATTCTAGCCATGAATCAAGAGCTATATGTTTGAGATTCTTTGGTATGTGCTCAGTTTTTGTCACAGCTACGAGTCCTAAGAGTCCCATCATGGAGATTCTAGACTAGCTACATTGGAGCCCTGAAAGGAGATGGACAACCTGAGGGACTGTGTGGTAGAGAAGGGGGTCCATTCTCTTAGGATGTGCAGGCTGGGTAGAAGAGAGTTGTGTACTTGGATTGTTGTGGGTGTTGAGAATCCTATGAGAGATTGAGTGTTGACTAGTTTGGGAAGCTGAGTGACACTTTGGAACCATCCTTGTGGATTCATGGACCTGGCTTGGGGGTGACATTGTTGCTGAGAATTGGAACAATAGTGTCTACGGTTGGGTGGAACATCCTTGGTCTACATCCAGTTGGTGTCTTGTTTTCAAAAAAGGTGTGCTCTTTGTTATGGTTATTTACTTGTGTATGATTTATTTCATTGTGTATTTATTTATCCTTGAGTTTAATGTTCATAATATGCATGCTTGTTGGTTATTGTTGTGCATGGATTAGTTTATGTTGTGGCATGAATATTTATTTCCACATGTGGTTTTCATGTCTTTTAATTAACTTAGAGGTGATTCGAATTGAGATAACTCATAGTGAAGTGAGTCCCTAGAATACAACATGCCTTGCCTGTAGGTGGTTGGGTGTGTTGCAGCCATATTAAGTGGCGTATACTGACCTCTGGGTGGCTGGGTACGTTACATATTTGTATCAGAACCACAGGTTGAAACACCGGGCCAGAATGGGCCGAATCTATTGGTTAGAGTCTCATGGTTGAGATCGATTTATGAACTTGAAGTCATGAATATCAAGAGGAATGGCATTGTAGATTCCATGCAGAAGATAGAACGTCAGATATCCTTAGTAAGGGATTGAAGGATCATGACCGTGCCTTTCAAATTTGGGAGCGATCACTACCATGGGATCAAGAAGAGATATGGACCATTGTATTGGAGGGCACGTCAACATGGGTCATCCGATGGAGGCGAATAGGAGGTTGGGGTATAAACTAAGTCCCAGTCGTCAGATCTGGATGATTGATCATCCCATCCTGAACTGTCGAAAATTAGAGTCATGAAGCCCCATCAACCATCTTATCTGATGGGAAGCATGAAGGGATCTCCTCCATTGATTGTGGTCAGCCGTAATTTACGACTTCAGTAGTTTTCACTATAGGAGTTTTAAAATATGATGAAATTCTATAACCCGAAGTCCTGGAGTGCCAAAGTCCCAAATTCCTGTCGACCGTTATATCAAGGGAAGGAATTTAGAAGTATGTCAACCAGAGGATCTAGAAAGGGTGGAAGGATAGAAAATTTTAAGAGCTTTGGAACCTCACCACTTCCGCATTCAGTAATTCAGGATTGTGGGGATCATTTGGGGAAAGAAGCCCCAAATCCCAAAGACCAGAGTTAATCATAGTTGTTGGTTGTGGAAGGAGTGTGAGTCATCAATTTCAGTTCGATGTTCGACTATTTGGGAGGTAGTGTGTGTTGGATTCGGGAAACTTTCGAATCTCGAAGCTTCACAGTCCCGCATTTGATTGATGATGTGGCTTGTGCCACATGGTAGGGTGTCATGTGGGGACATGTGTCACCCATATTGAGCACCTTTTGGACCCTGATCTATCATTTTTTTAGTAACACGTGGCACATGATCCGTAGGTCCACATCACCCTAGGTGTCTTCAGCATGTCATGGTGCCTCTAGAAGTATGTGACTTTAGGTGTTTTCAAGTTCCTATCAGTGAAAAGTGTCGAATCTCTAAGTTGTGAAGGCATGCATCCCGTCGATCTAGGATCCCTTCAAGACCTTTGTTGACTATTGGATCAAGAAGAAGGAGGAGCAGGGTAAGTACTTTAGAGGATTGTCACTTTGGGGGAATTGATAGACACAAGAACTGAATGTCTTGAAGCCCCCAAGCGTCGATTTCTGAATTGACAGAGATATATGCATCTCAACGTTTGATTAAGTCAAAACCATTGATTTCCATTTAATCCTCCAGCTGGGGGCGGGGCATTCCATTCAATGGGAGATCAAGTCTTGACCTTCCAATTTTTGTTGGTGGAGTTAGTGAAGACTTCGACAAAGTGCAACTACTGCGGAAATTGGAAGTTAAAAATGTAGATCAGCCGAAGGTTGAAGTTCGGAGGACTTGGTCCCAATGTTGGTCTCGTGTTAAGGTAAAAAGGGCCTAGGAGGTAACCAAGCCCTCAATTATGTTGTTCGTGCAAGCCTTGTGTGGACGAACATGGAGAAAAGTGCTAAGGAAGGATTAAGACCACAGTTTCAAGCCGTGGCCACATGGGTGCTATAGCATGAAAACCCCCCTATGAAATACACTAGGGTTCAACATGTAGGCAGATCTAACCATTTAAAGTCTCCTACCATTTTACAACTACCCCAAATGCACCCCACATTCATGCATAAAACACAAGGTAAAAAGCTCTGTTAACTCTACCTTAAACTCCACATCTGGTGTCGATCCTTTTGCATTCAATTGTTCCTTGACTACAAATCTCCTCCCAAGGCCGACCTATATTCATCAAAAGATAAAAAAAGAACTATGAACATGCATCTTTTATATGAATTAGTGGGTTAGATGACATAATCAAATATAAATCAAACATAAAGATTGAACACATCATATCTGGGACAGAAAAAGTATTCATTTTTATTGATCTCACAAAGTTACTTACAATGAGATCGACGATTGCTCCTCGAACCTAGTACGTGATTCTCTTCACCAAGATCCAACTGCACTTCCACTTATCTTTCTCCTCTCACAATTCTCTCTAGGGAAATGGCATAAGCTTATGAATGAGGAAAAAGGCAAGTATAGGGAATTATGGCTCAAAACTCACAATGTGGCTGCAAATTCTTGGGGCAAGGGGAGGAAAGTGAAATGGGTAGAGTTCCAATGTTCTTATTCTTATCTTTGGACTGAGACCCCAACACCTCCTTTTATATGAAAAAAGGATGGTTATTCGGTTGGGTAACGGGCTATAGGTGGTGGGACAGTTGGGAAACTACCCAATAACCCGTAATCTCAACGAATTCCTTTCAAATTTTTATTTTTTACAACTTTTGTGAGTATACACGGGATGTAATAGTGTAGGTAGCATACTACGCAAGTTGTAGTGGTGCAGAAAGTGTGTGTATGCGAGAAATAATGGTGCAAGGAATATACATATTCAAAAATGTGGTTTTCAAGAAGAGTTTCTCAGTGATGGCTTGGCAAAAATAGAAAGTAATATGGTTTGATGCCAGGTATGCATGTATGGTGCAATTTAGGGTTCTAACAGATGCCCCCTAGTGTCTGAGGTCATAAGAGAATCTAATGGATGAAATACATTACAAATCTTCACCAATGTACGAATTGAGTGATACCAGGACCAGAGTTCGGTAGTTTCCATCTGCAAAAATAATAATTGTCTCACCGAGGCGGGAATAACAATGCTTGAGATGAAATAAATCATGGATGCCAATCAAATAAACTGCAGATCCATGTCATATAACTATACAAATTTTAGCCGCGATAAATACACAACGAATCTACATCTCAAAATCAAAGATATACATGTATAGTATCCATCTTCAAGAAGCCAATGATGCCTGATGGCTAGAGATGAGGTCTTTAGAGCTCGAGCAACAAATTCAAGATCTTCAAAACTCGAGTAGGAGTGTAATGTGAGTGTACAAATTCACTACCCAGAGGTCTTCGACGGCTCGTCGGGGAACATACAAGAGGATCTTGGTGATCAGGCAGAGAACTTCAGTGATTTTGAACAAAGACTTGATTGGACTTTTATGATGGCCGAGCATGAGGGAAAGAGACAAACTGTAGAGAGGCCGACTCAAGTTGGGTAAAACTTCCCTTGGACAATAGCACAATAGATGATTAGACTCAGACAACATGACATTGACATAGTTTCACGATGCAGGAGGCAACACAAACTCTCCATGTGTTTGAAAGAATAACCAAATGGAGGAGGACACAACTCTATGTAGAGAGAACAACTTCCTAAGGTCATATTAAATCCAAGATATTGATGAACAAACAAAAGGATGTGCTTTGTCCAAGGGTGACTCATTGTGCTTCCATAAAAATAAAATACTTTTCCCATCCTCTTTTTGGGGTATATTTGATTTTTTTGTCTTTTTCAATAATTTTGGAAATCTTGAAAAAGAATAAAATAATGCTACATTACAAAGGAGAAACGAGTGTTGCAAGCATACTAGTTCCAAGCGCAAGGAACATACTAATGCTCAGATAAAGGAGACATGTGTAGGGAAAGGACACTCGACAAAATTCCTCCATGGGCCAAGGTTTCAAGACGTAAAGGAAAAGTGCTACAAGGCTTGCGTATAAGGCATGCTTCAAAGGTTCAGTTGAGAGAAACATGGAGTCGGCATTAGGCCAAAGACGCAAAGATGAAAATGCGATTAATAGGACACAATGATAACATTCTTCAATGTAATTTTAACGATCCCAGAGAAGGTAAGCTTGGTGGTTTTTCATTTTTAGAGAGTTTGGAAAAGCACAAAAGAAGACTCCACTGGGGTACATTTTTCAAAGGTAGTCTAGTCGGTTTGAAAAAGGGATAAACTAGCACTGAAAATTCTTCTATTTAAAACCATTTTAACAAGTGTGACAAAGACAATATCACTCGAAAATATTTTCACTTTTTAGGAGTCTGAAAAGAGATTAACTATGGATTTGTTGCCTTTTTCTAGATTTAGTCTCCTTAGCCTGAAAAAGTGAAATTTGTTGAGGAGAACGATCCCGGTGAGATGAATCTCCCAAGGTGTACCTTTTTCCTCCTTAATCTACAGGTCAGAAAATGGGTAAACTCATGCATGTAGATGTTTTTATGAACCAATTAACGAGTGTGAAAGAACAAGGTCACTCGACGATCTTTTCAATTTTAAGGAGTCTGAAATGAGCTTAACTATGGACTCTGTAGGGGATGTTCTTATGGACCAGTTTAATGAGTGTGAAGGAACAAGGTCACTCGACAATATTTTCAATTTTAGGGAGTCTAAAAAGAGCTTAACTATGGACTACGTGGGGGTTCCTTTTTTGTAAATTTAGTCTCTCAGGCCTGAAAAGGGGTTAAACTTATACCTGAGAATACTCTTCTAGCGAACCGAAGTTCCTATAGTATACCTTTTTTCGTACAATTGACCATCTGGACTGAAAAAGGGGTAAACTACCGTCAGACATATGTGCCTTCAAGTTTTAATTTGGTGAGCGTGAAGGACAACACGATCGCTCAACAATATTTTCATGTTTAAAGAGTATGAAAAGGGCTTAAAGAAGACTCTTGGGGGATATGACTCATGTATGAAACTGGTTCAGGTAGAGCCCATTTCTAGGCTCATACCAAGAGTCTCTTCGATAGTCAACTTGAAAATTCTCCCAAAAGGGAATAAAACACAAACCACGGTGTAAGTCCTCCCATGGTATAGAAACCGTAGTCATGGCTTCAAGGATAGCCTCATCTGAAGCCAATTCAAAATAAGAGAAATCATGCAAACGAGGGTCGACAATCCCAAAGGGTGAAGTAAACTAACCATATTCCATATGACAATGGAGGCTATGGATAGGACTAGCAGATTCTATGAACGAAGAATCACAAGCATGAGGGCTTGGGGATCTACAAACAATGAGATCAGAATAAGAAGGAGACTCAAGATCACTTGGAACAAGAGAGGGAAGAAAAGGCTCCCATGCCCCCATTGGATAAACCAAAGGATCAATTGTTGATACCAAGTCTCGAGAAGGAACACATGATTGCACAGGTTCTTGCTCAGAAGCAATTGAATATTGAGGATAAGATGCCACATAATTAACCCGTGGTGGGGTAGAGTCTACACGAACACTAGGAACATATAAAGGGGCATCCTCAACTAAATATGAATTAGGATGGTGATTATCAGATGCTAGATGGTCGATAGTGACAATGCTTCCATTGTGAGGGAAATGCATCACCCATAAGAGCGTAGACACCACAATGTTCATAGCATATACATAATCATGCCTGAGAAGCATATTAAAATCTAATGGGCCTTGCACCACTATAAAATCAACAAGGACAATCTTCCCACCTAATGAGATAGGAAACTGAGAAAGAATCCCCAAATATTCACTAGGACGTCTGTAAAAATCCAACAACTCATGCAAAGCAGACACAAGCTCGGGAGATCCCAAGACTTTCCAAACTGAGGAGGCTAAAATACTTGTAGAGGCTCCTTCATCCACAATACATCAACAAATGTTTGTTGAATTAACTTCAACCCTTATTTGAAAAGGTGTAGAAGCTGAAAGACGAGGCTCAACAAGGTCATTCCAATCAAAGGAAACCATTCAAGGTCTTGGAAGGGGTGTACTCAAAGCGAGCATAATGCCCCATTGTTCTGAAAGTATTAAAATGGAAATGATAAAAACATAGTCAATAGACACATCACTCTCCAAGAGAAGAGTGGGATCAACCGAAGATTGCATCAGCGTGACCACTTTCTCAACCAATGGCTAAATAGGCTGCGAGACTACATGGTCTAAAGGCACCTCACCCCCTAAAAGAGGAGTGGGATCAGCAAAAGACTGGATCGATGTGACCACTTTATCAACCAATGTATGAATAGGTTGCAAGACTACATGGTATAAAGGCACATCACCTCCCAAAAGAGGAGTGGTATCAGCCGATGACTACATCAACGTGACCACTTTCTCAACCAATGGCTGAATAGGATACGAGACTACATAGTATAAAGGCATCTCACTCCCTAAAAGAGGAGTGGGATAAACTGATGACTACATCAACATGACCACTTTCTCAACCAATGGTTGAATAGACTTTGAGGAAACCTCAGAAGACTCAGAATCAAAAGAGCTTGCAGACAGGGACCACAATCTTTGTACCTCTGGAAGGCCAAGGAATAAATGCGTAAGGTGATATCCCTTGCAAATCTTACAAGGTAACTTAGGCTTATGTCCTATCCATCTAGATTCCTCAATAGAATCAATGCCCCCAGCATGACTAGCAGTGGCTGGCTGCTTGTACCTAACATGACTAACAGAGGTTGTTGACATATCACTAACATGACTTGCAGAGGTAGGTGATTGATCAATAACATGACTCGCAGAGGCTACAAACCTATTTCTAGTATGACTAGAAGTGATTGGACTTTTACCCCCAACATGACTTGTAGAGGCTGGGTGTTGGTCTTCAATGTGACTTGCAGAGGTTTTCGACCTATCTCCAACATGACTGGCAGAGGTTGGTGATATCTTCTTCCTATTCTTCCTCTTTCTATTTTGTTTAGATTTTCGGTTACTAGTAACTGTACTTTCACCAGAGGTGGGAGAAGGAGGAGGAGAATACTTTGCTGAAGAAGAAACATCAACATGGTGCCCATGACATAAAGTGCTTAACTGAGACGTGCTAATATCATTTGGGACATTTGGAATGGTACCCAACCAAACCGATAATCCCACATTCAACCCAGGAATGTACAAAGTGGCCATCAAAGGGACACAAACGTTTCCAAAGAAAGGAAAAGCAAAAGAATCTTCTTGCGAAGGAGTTCCTTGGTTGGTATCGTTAGGAAATTTATCCATGAATATATTATGCATAGGTTCTCCCCTTGTAGGATCATTCAAGTCCATAAAAGTCTCACACACTGACTATGACAAACCAGTGTTATCAAAACAATGCCTATAAAGAGGCGTCTCCACATTTCCAAGCTGAAGACTAAAAATTTCTCACGATCGACGGAGTGGGTGGTCAACCACCTTAGATCAGAGACCCAAATAAATGACTAACTAACTCACTATGGAAAACTAAGGAGCACATATCACACACTAAAATATCCTAAAGGAAAATCAAGTAGACTATTATCTAGTAGGAAGAACAGTTACGCCAACAAACACTATAGCCACTTACCGGTGCAAGTGCAACTCAAACATGGAAGCACCCTCTCGGTACACTCTGCAAAGTGTGGCCTGACATCTTCTCTAGGTACCACGGTATACCCCCTCCGTCACCTATGTAAGTCCCTAGAATAAAGGAAACTAAGTTTCCAGCTCATGAACAGTCACCAGGCGGGTACAATCGACAGTTGGGTGGACCGCAATGAGTAGGGTGAGAAGCCCGAAACCTATCGAGGTTATCGAAAGCAAGTGGTCCGGAAGACAAATGAGGACCTCGAATGGATTCAAGATCCAAAAAGCTCCGTAGGCAAATGCAACCGATGTTATCCCATGACAAGTCCTCAATATGCATTCCCTGCTACGCTTGGTCCAGCTTTGGAGGCATTATCTTCGCTACCTTTCCGCATGCGACCTCATATTTAGCCCTTGTGTTAGAGGGGTGATACCAAATGAATTTCATGTTTACTGGAATTTTTACACTCCTTAGAACAGACTCGTATGTTTTTTTTATAGTCTTGAAGAGTTTCCTCTCCAACCTAAATCGAGGCTCTAGTCTAGACTAGTTGATGGACCCTACAAACATGAAGACTAATTTATTTTAATTAGCATTCTTTTTAAAGCTTGATTTACTCAAAAAGGGTGCGGTAGTGAAACTGATGCATTAGCGTTCTTTTTAAGGCGTGTTAAGACTCTTGCGAAAAATGAAACTTATAAGAACACTAGCAAATAAGTATTATCTTTCTTATTTTCCTTTGAAATGCTTTTAAGATGAGAAGATAACACAACACTATGCTAATTTCTTTTTCTTTTTCAAATAACAATGCAAAGCAAATGCAAAGAAGGAAAGAGACCTAACAAACTAAGTTTTTTTTTTATATATTTTCTTCCAATAAAGGCAGAAGTAACAAAAGATTCTAAAAGAAACTAATGAATACATGATTCATGGATCACTCTTAAAATTTCAAGCTAAAAATAAGTTAAAAAATATAGAAAACACAAGAAATCTTTTTTTTAAAAAGACAAGCAAACTAACGTCAAACCCAGGCTAAAGACTGTAACAACAGAGACCAGTAAATCAAGAAACCCTTGAGAAGTCAGACGCCAATCTGGGAAGAGGTTGACTGCCCCTTCTTAAGGAAAAGTATTCTTGACACAGGCACACTACTGACAGTTAAGCAACCCGCATATGTACATGTGTTGTCTAAAGGTATGGCGCGTATGTACACATGAAGACCCACTACAGGACGCCTACACCTCTGCAACTTATCAAAAAAATAAAACTAATAATCAGGCTGATAAGGCAGGGAGTACTGGTATGGCAGACCAGAATCCCTTAAAGACTCAACAACTTATAGAAACTCAAAAAAGGTAATCAAACCAATTAAAACACCCATAAAATATCCCCTAAAACCCTAGAGGTATCTCTAGTATGGTCACCAATTCTGCTATAGTGGGAAAACCCCCCTATGGACTATAGTAGGGTTCAACATGTAGGCAGAGATAACCCTTTAAAGTCTCATACTCTTTAACAACTACCCCAAATACACCCCACATTCATGCATAAAACACAAGGTAAAAATATCCAGTAACTCTACCTTAAACTCCATGTCTGGTGTCGATCCTTTTGTGTTTGGTTGTTTCTCGACTACAAATCTCCTCCCAAGGCCGACCTGTATTCATAAAACGACAAAAAAAGAACTACGAACATGCATCTTATATATGAATTAGTGGGTTATATGACATAATCAAATATAAATCAAACATAAAGATTGAACACATCATATCTGGGATAGAAAAAGTATTCATTTTCATTAATATCACAAAGTTACTTATAATGAGATCGATGACTGTTCCTTGAACATGGTTCAGGCTCCTCTTCACCAAGATCAAACTGCACTTCCACGTATCTTCCTCCTCTCAAAATTCTCTCTAGGGAAATGACACAAGCTTATGAATGAGGAAAAAGGCAAGAATAGAGAATTCTGGCTCAAAACTCACAATGTGGCTACAAATTCTTGGGGCAAGGGGGGAAATTTAAATGGGTAGAGTTCCATTGTTCTTATGATTAGCTTTGGAATGAGGCCCCAATAGATCTTTTTATATGAAAAAAGAATGATTATTCAGTTGGGTGACGGGTTATAGGCGGTGGGATAGTTGGGAATGTTGATTAAGGTTGGTTTTCATTGATGTCAACCCTTGAAGAAAGCCCCGTAGAACAAAGGTTTGGGTAATGGACCTAAGATTGTTTGATGTAAAGATGACTCATTATCATTTTTTCATGGTTGATAAAAACTAAATATGGATGAACTCCAAAGTGGTCCCATTATGGTGAAATCCCTCACAGGAAGACGCTTTGCAGAGTGAGAGAAACCATGATTAATTATGGAATAATGAGACGAATAACAATGAATTTGTCAGTGAAACTATCCTAGATGGATAGTGCTTGTCATTCCATTTCTGGTGGTATGTGGAACGTGACATAACTCCTCACGGTTAGAGAGTTATGACCATATGAAGTTGGAGAACCCCTCATGTGTCTTATAGAATCCCCCAAGGGTCAAAGTGCTTTGCAAAAGAATTTATTTTAAATAAAGAAGCCCTGAAATAAGGAAAGTGTAATTCTACATGAAGATATAAATAAGAGTCAACACTCACTCATTAAGAACACACTTGTACATATTGTATATCTATTTTCTTGTGTAAAGATTCTTGTAAATACTTGTGGATACATCTGAAGTGGCAAACGTCTGAGGTAGCATGAAGGGTTGACAGAGAAATTATCGGATTCACAGAAAACCCTATTTTCTGAGGCGTACGTGGGCTGTCTATGTATAGGGTGAGTATGTACGTGGGCTGTCTATGTATAGGGTGCATATGTACGCAGGCTGTCTGTGTATAGGGTGAGTACGTACACGGGTTGGTTGTGTATAGGGTGAGTACATGTTGATAAATCCATGAAACTTGAGAATATGAAGGTGCATAGGTTCTAGATTCTGATATCAAGCTCCTAGGAAGGTCTAGAGTGCTCAAATACATCAGATCCATCCATTGTTTCAAAAGGTATGTCTTATTTCTATGAATAGTTGGATTTTGATATATGCATGAGGAATGGAAATGGAGATTTGAGGATTCTCCCTAGAGAGACTAGTGGCTACATGGGATATTCTATATAAGTCAAATCTACATAAATACACTATTGGTATATTTATCATTGATACTTCTTGTTAAGGCACATCTTGTATTTCTTGGCATATGGCTAAATTTTTTTATGGTACATGGTTGAGATCTTGTATTTATTGATGTATTGAGAAGTTGAATATCAGAAAGGGGTTGATGACTAAGATCATGTGAGGGATATTATACTTGTTCATGATTACACATACCTATATGGAACATGATTAGAGAGAGACATACTTTCCTTGAGTAGAGGTTATGTATGAGGATGCATGCACAGGGTACAATGACATGTTATAGATCTATGTGAAAGAAGTTACAGAGGGTCAAAAGTTTTCAAGTGAAAGGAAACCCTAGTTTCAGAAGGCATATGTGGGCTGCATAACAGATAGGGCACTTACATACGTGGGCTGCATCACTACAGGTAATGTATATGTTGTAATTTTATAGATACATGTTCAGTACAAGTATAGATTGATTACAGGGCAGTTGTACAAATTGGATACAGGTCAATGATACAGGTTGATACAATTGTATGGAAGTATATCTCACAGTGACAGGTTGACAGTGGTTCCATCATTTTACTTATACTTCAAGGCGGTTGGACAATTCAAGGACAGGTGGTTGTAGCCGGAGAACATAGGGGTTGTAGCCTCCTTCTGGTTGTAGCCAGAGAATTGGGGAGTTGGAGCTTCCCTCAGGTTGCATCCTAAGAAACTAGGGGGTTGGAGCCTCCTTCCAGTTGCAGCTGGAAAACAAAGGAATTTGGTGCTTCCAATGAATGTAATTCTTCAAGACATATAAGATAAAGCATTCTGTGGTTTTCTCTCGATTTGGGTTTCCACGTAAAACACTGGTGTACTGTGTATGTGTGAGATTGTTCATTTCTTATTTCTCATTATTGGATAATAATTCTACATTCATATAACACTTGTATTAATTGGAGAAAAAGGATTATAATTACACTATTATTGATTTACCCTCCCTCTCAGTAATCCAACAATTGGTTTCAGAGCAGGTTCCTTCAGAAATCAATTTAACCACTGAAAGGTAGACCATGGAAATTACCGACTTGTATAAAAATGGAATACTGCAGTTTGATGGACACAAGTATTATTTTTGGATCATAAGGATGAAGACATATATATAGGCACAAGGATTTCAAGTTTGGCAATCAATTGTAGATGGATAGACAACACCAACAGTTCCACCAACAAATGAAAGAGCAATGAAACTTGGTGAGAATAATTCCAAAGCTACAAATGCACTTTTGAATGGTCTCAGTGATACAGTATTCACCAAAGTTGCACATTGTAAATCTGCTAAAGAGATTTGGGACAAGCTTCAAAATATTTATGAAGGACATACAAAATTCAAAGAAGCAAAGATTCAAACTTACAGAGGTCAGTTCGAACAACTAAACATGAAGGAATATGAGAATATTGGAGCCTACTTCTTACGAGTCGATGAAACAATGAATGCAATCATAGAATTGGTAGAATAAATCGAAGAGTCTTTAATTGTTCAAAAGGTACTAAGATTACTTGCTATGAGATTCAACCCTAAGATATCATCACTAGAAGAAATATTAGATCTAAATTCAATAAGCATGGACGAACTACATGGAATCTTCACAACATATGAAATGAGAATTAAATAGGAAAATCCAGATGTAAAAGAAGAAGCCTTCAAAGCATCCAAAAGATCAAAGGAAAAGAAAAATGAACAAAAAGAATATAGTAGCAGCAGCGACGTCTCGGAAGATGATGAAGAAGTGGCCAACTTCATCAAAAGACTGAACAAGGGAAACAACGGTAGGTATAGAGTTAAGCTTCCTTTAATTTGTTTTAATTGTGATGGTATTGGTCATTTTTCTAACAAATGTCCTCATAAGAAAAGGAGAAATGATGAAGGTTACTCAAAAGGCAAACACACATATAAAGGAAAAATAACTAGAAAGAAAGATTTCAAGAAAATCTTATGTATCAAAGAAGACATCTCATCATCAAATGAAGATGAAATCAGTGACAGTGAGATAGGAAGAGTTCTATTCATGGAAGTAAAAGATTCCGATAAAGAAGACTCCGGAGAATAATATGAAGAAGCCGAAGAAGGATATGAAGAAGTCAAAGATGAAATTGAAGAGGCAGAAGTTGACTATCGAGAAGAATTAATGTGTTCCATAGAAGTTATCAGAAGAGAAAAGAAGAAAAACAAGAAACTACAAGCAGAACTAGACAAGAAAAATGACACTCGAGAACTAGAACAAATGATCACAAAATTGAAGGCTCAAATAGAAGAATATAAAAGAATTGAAGAAGAACTCAAAGAACAAATAGAAGAAAAGGACAAGATCATTGGAAACTTGGAAGAAAAGATTGTCACACTAAGAAAGGATATTCAAAATAAAAATAGCAGAATAGCTCAAAAGTTCTGGATGATATTATCAACAGTCAAAAATCTCATCTTGACAAATATGGACTTGGATACAATCAGACAAAAAAGGGATCAATCTCCAAAATAACAGAGAAAGAAACAAATCCAAAAATCTATGCAGAAACAATCAAAGGGGATAGGAAGATATACAAGGAATATTACAGGGAGACTCCTCCACCGAGAAGATTCAGATTTTAGAATAAAAAACAGATAGACAAGCCTCAAGAAGAAGAAGGATTCATAAGAGAACCTCCTTTCAGAAGATCTTCAACTCCCAGGTATCAAACTATATTTTTTGGTTTATGTTATGCATGTAATAATTTTGGACATAAAGTAGTAAATTGCAGAGCTAACTAGATGAACAATAACAACCTTGAGAGTCATACACAAAGGGGTTATTCAAGAAGACCTAGTGAAATACAAAGAAGAAGTTACAACAGGTTTGAATCCTTGAGCACTTACAAATGTAACAATTTTGGACACATGGCCAAATATTGGAGAATGATAGTCCCTCCTAAAGAACGTCAACAGAATAACAACAGTCACAGACAAGAACCTCAGAAAACGACATGGATAAGAAAGCAATATGAGTATAGCAATGAAGAATGCAAAGTTTCTCTACAAGCTAAGCAGAAGAAACACGGTTGGTATGTTCATAGTGAGTGTTCAAAATACATGACAGGTGATAGAGACAAATTTCTTACATTGCGAAAGGAAAGAAATGGATCAGTCTCCTTCAGAAATGATAATTTAGCCAAAATCATTGGAGAAGGCATAGTTCGAATTGGGGATAAGAATGAAAAGGAACAAAATGTTCTAATGGTAGAAGATATGAAACATAATATTCTAAGTGTGAGTCAAATGTGTGACCAAGTTCATAAAGTTACTTTTGATTCACAAAAGTGTGAGATAAGAAGAGAAGGTTCAGGGAAATTAGTCGGTACAACTGCAAGAACTTCAAACAACATATATGTGTTAAGTAAAATTGGAAATGAAAAGTGTTGTCTAGGAAAGGAAGATGAAATTTGGCTATGGAACAGAAGAATGGGTCACATTCACTTTGATAACCTTGTCAAAGTCAGCAAAAGAGAAGCAGTCAGAGAAATGCCCCAGATCACGAAACCACCCAACACTTTATGCAAGCATTGTCAACAAGGAAAGCAAACAAGGACCATGTTCAAATCAAAGGAATATTCAACAACAAGACCAATGGAAATTGTGCATACTGATCTAGTTGGACCAACTACAACAAAGGGATTAAAAGGTGGGAGATAATTTATGTTAGTAGTTGATGATTACACAATAATGACAACAGTTTTCTTTCTAAAGAACAAGTCACAATCTTTTGAAAACTTCAAGATCTACAAGGAAATGGTTGAAAATGAGATGGATTCATGAATCAAATGATTGAGATATGATAATGGAGGAGAGTTCACTTCAAAGAAATTTATGGACTAATGCAGTAGTCATGGAATAAAAATGCAATTCTTCGTTGCTAGGACACCTCAACAGAATGGAGTTGTTGAAAGAAATAATAGGACAGTATAGGAAATGGATTGAACAATGATAATGGATTCCAAATTGACAGATATATTTTGGACATAGGTAGTGCATACAACAATTCACATTCAAAATAGAGTAATGCTCAGAAACAACATAAATAAAACTCCCTACGAGCTATGGAAAGGAATACCAACAAATGTGAAGCACTTCAGAGTTTTTGGAAGAAAATGCTACATCAAAAGAGAAGATGGAAGAGTGGGAAGTTTGACTCTCGTGTGGACAAAGGAATACTTGTTGGTTACTCAAGTACAAGGAAATCATACAAGTGTTACAATCTAATATTAAACAAAGTTGTGGAAATCATCAATGTAACAATTGATGAAAGGGGCAGACCAAAATCAAAGGAAGAAGAAAACAAATCAATGGAACAAATTTTTGAAGATGAAGATGAAGAGAATCTGACAGAAGAAGAAGAGAAATTTCAACAAGTGTCTCCAAAGACACCCAGTAAACGAGTACAGAAGAATCATCCTTCAGATCAAATTATCAAGAAGAAAGATGCAGGAGTTGAGACTAGAAGAAAAATCTGTTCACTAGAAAAAACACACTTGGCACTCTTATCTACAATTGAACCAAACTTTTTTCAAGAATCCAGCAAGGATGAATTCCGGAATAAGGCCATGGATGAAGAATTGGATCAAATAGAGAAAAATGACACTTGGGAATTGGTTCCAAGACCAAAGAATAAGAATGTGATCGACACAAAATGGGTTTTCAGAAATAAATTGAATGAATATGGACAGGTTACAAAGAACAAAGCTAGATTGGTATGTAAAGGATATGCACAGATTGAAGGAATCAACTTTGAATAGACATTTTCCCCAGTTGCCAGAATGGAAGAAATCACTTTGCATTTAGCTTATGCATGCTCAAAAATCTTAAAGTATATCAGATGGACGTAAAATCATATTTTTTTAATGGGGAACTTGAAGAAGAAGTCTACATTGAACAACCAGAAGGATTTCAGTTGTCAGAGAACACAGATTACGTGTGTAAATTAAAGAAGGCCCTGTATGGTCTAAAACAAGTTCCTAGAGCATGGTACTCTAGACTGGATAAGTATCTGTAGTAGGCAAGGTTCAAAAAAGGAAGTGCAAACACCAACCTCTACATCAAGGTAAGTCAAGGTAATATTTTATTAATTGAAGTTTATGTTGATGATATTATTTTTTGTAGTGATGATGACAGGTTCAGACAAAAATTTGCAAAAGATATGCAAAATGAATTTGAAATGTCGTTACTTGGAGAACTATCCTTCTTTCTAGGACTTCATATACATCAAAGCAACCAAGGAATTTTTATTTCTCAAACCAAGTATATCAGAGAAATGCTAAAGAGGTTCGGAATGGAAGATTGCAAACTAGTTATCACTCCCATGCAATCCAGTTGCAAGTTGAGCAAAGATGATGATTTGAAGTATACACATCAGAGGCAATACAGGTCAATGATTGGTAGCCTACTATATGTGACATCATCTAGACCAGATGTAATGTAGGCAGTTGGACAAGTGGCATGATTTCAAGCAACACCAAAGGCATCACATGTATTAGCAGTGAAGAGGATTTTCAGATATCTCAAAGGAACATAAGAGTTTCAATTATGGTATCCAAAAGGAAAGGATCTATCACTTATTGCCTACACAGATGCAGATTGGGTAGGTTGTATTGATGATCGATGAAGCACCAATGGAGCAATGTTATACTTAGGTGAGTGTTTAGTATCATGGCCAAGCAAGAAACAATCATCAGTATCTTTATCTACAGTCGAGGCAGAGTATATTGCAACATCATCATGTTGTACATAGGTTCTTTGGATGAAAAAAAATCTAACAGATATACAGGTTGAGTATGATGAGCCCATTCCAATCTATATTTGATAATACAAGAATCATCAGTATCTTGAAAAACCCGGTGATGCACTCCAAGATGAATCACATTCTAATCAAGTATAATTTTCTACGGGAGCAGGTTGCAGAAAAGAATATCAGAGTTAAGTATGTGGGCACAAAAGAACAAGTGGCATATATATTTACAAAACCACTTCCACGGGAAGCCTTTGAATATATTCGCCAAAGACTTGGCGTTATTTCTACTCCAAAATGAATTATTTTTTGAATGCTTATCTTATATGTCTTAGATTTACATGAGGAAGCACCATAAGAGGACAGTTCAGTCAGGGGGAGCAACCCCGGCTGGAAAGATACCTTTTCCATTGATGACAAAGGGGGAGATATTTATCAAATGCAGAGGACAGAGGCATGGTTCCAGGGGGAGCAGATTTATCATATGCAGAGGACAAAGGCATGGTTCCAGGGGGAGTAAATTTATCATATGCAGAGGATAGAGGCATGGTTCCAGGGGGATCATGAGTGATATGATTTCAGTATTGCATCAAAGTGTTTCCATCAATGCCAAAGGGGAATATCATTGATTAAGGTTGGTTGTCATTGATGTCAACCCTTGAAGAAAGCCCCGTACCACAAAGGTTTGGGTAATGGACCCAAAATTGTTTGATGTAAAGATGACTCATTATTTTTTTGTCATGGTTGATAAGAAGTAAATATGGATGAAATCCAAAGTGGTCCCCTTATGGTGAATGCCCTCATGGGAATATGCTTTGCGGAGTGAGAGAACCCATGCTTAATTATGGAATAATGAGATGAAGGAGAGTGAATTTATCAGTGAAACTATCCTAGATGGATAGTGCTTGTCATGCCATTTCTGGTGGTATGTGGAATGTCACATAACTCCTCATGGTTAGAGTGTTATGACCATATGAAGTTGGATAACCCATCATGAGTCTTATAGAAGGCCCCAAGGGTGAAAGTGTTTTGAAAAAGAATTTATTTTAAATGAAGAAGCCCTAAAATAAGGAAAGTGTAATGCTGCATGAAGATATAAATAAGAGGCAAAGCTCACTCATTAAGAACACACTTGTACATATTGTATATCTATTTTCTTGTCAAAGCTTCTTGTAAATACTTGTGGATACATCTGAAGTGGTGAACGTTTGAGGTAGCACTAAGGGTTGACGGAGAAATTCTTGGATTCACAAAAAACCCTATTTTCTGAGGCGTACGCAGGCTATCTATGTATAGGGTGCGTATGTACGCGGGTTTTCTATGTATAGGGTGAGTATGTACGTGGGCTAGTTGTGTATAGGGTGAGTACATGCTAATAAAGCCATGAAACTTGAGAAGATGAATGTGCATAGGTTCTAGATTCTGAGATCAAGCTCCCAGGAAGGTATAGAGTGCTCATATACATCAGATCCATCCATTGGTTCAAAAGGTATGTCTTATTTCTATGAATAGTTGGATTTTGATGTATGCATGAGGAATGGAAATGAATATTTGAGGATTCTCCCTAGAGAGACTAGTGGCTACATGGGATATTTTTTATAAGACAGATCTACAGAAATACAGTGCTGGTATATTTATCATTGATACTTCTTGTTGAGGCACATCTTGTATTTCTTGGTATATGGCTAAGAGTTTTTAAGGTACATGGTTGAGATCTTGTATTTATTGATGTACTGAGAAGTTGAATATCAGAAAGGGGTCGATGACTAAGATCATGTGAGGGATATTATACTTGTTCATGATTACACATACCTATATGGTACATGACTAGAGAGAGACATACTTGCCTTGAGTAGAGGTTATGTATGCAGATACATGCATAGGGTACAGTTACAGTCTAGATACAGTGACAGGTTACAAATCTATGTGAAAGAAGTTACAGAGGGTCAAAAGTTTTCAAGTGAAAGGAAACCCTAGTTTCAGAAGGCATACGTGGGATGAATAACAAATAGGGCACATACATACATGGGCTGCATCACTATAGGTAGTGTATATGTTGTAATTTTGTAGATACATGTTCAGTTTAGGTATAAATTGATTACAGGACATTTGTACAGATTGGATACAGGTCAGTGGTACAGGTTGATACAGTTGTATGGCAGTATATCTCAAAGTGATAGGTTGACAGTGGTTCCATCATTCTACTTATACTTCATGGTGGTTGGACGGGGCAAGGAAAGGTGGTTGTAGCCACCTTTCGGTTTTATCCATAGAACATAGGGGGTTGTAGCCTCCTTCTGGTTGTAGCCGGAGAATTGGGGAGTTGGAGCTTCCCTCAGGTTGCAACCTGAGAAACTAGGGGGTTGGAGCCTCCTTCCAATTGCAGCTAGAAAACAAAGGAAATTGGTGCTTCCAATGAATGTAATTATTCAATACATATAAGATAAAGCATTCCGTGGTTTTCTCCCGATTTGGGTTTCCACGTAAAACATTGGTGTACTGTGTATGTGTGTGATTGTTCATTTCTTATTGCTCATTATTGGATAATAATTCTACATTGATATAACACTTGGATTATTTATTATAATTACGCTATTACTGATTTACCCCCCCTACCTCTTAGTAATCCAATAGGGAAACTACCCAATAGCTCGTAATCTCAACGAATTCCTTGTAACTTTTTATTTTTTACAACTTTTGTGAGTATATGTGGGCTGTAATAGTGCAGGTAGCATTGTACACGAGCTGTAGTGGTGCAGGGCACATACATCTCCAAAAATGTGGTTTTTAAGGAGAGCTTCTCAGTGATGGCTTGGAAAAAATAGCAAGTAAGATGGCTTGATGCCAGGTATGCATGTATGGTGCAATTTAGGGTTATAACAATGGGGAAATGGTTTGAAGGAAGTGTCTGTGAAGAATTGAA
>JASDQU010101345.1:142052-171331 GCA_032191745.1 Picea mariana | reverse complement strand
TTTATGAATTGAGAAGAAAAGGGACCTGTAGCATTGTTTGGAAAAAATAAATTAATATGCATAATTTTAACAAAATGGTCACTTGCACATTTTGGAGAATTAAGGGGTTTAAACATATTAGTTTAGAATGTGTATTCAAGAAATGGAAGAAGGATAGGGAGTTTCCATCCATGATAAGGGGTCCAAAGGTCAGAATATCAGAGATGGTAATGCGGATACATAATCCAACAAACACAAGGGTAGAGGGGAGAAAGAAACATTGATAGATATTCTAAGAAGCCTAAAAATAGAAGTGCAAAGTTACAAAGAAGATAATGGGAGGACAATGAGAGAACAAAGCCAGATAAATTCTCAAGTGATGAAGAGCTTAAATCAGTTGCAGAGGAAAACAAAGAGGGGACCAAACTCAAAACAAGAGGAAGAAGGCACGTGTGATGAAAGAAGAGATGATCATGGAAGAGCTGGTTACTCAATAAGTGCTAGCATAAATCATAAACATCACTCACCTCCTTACTCAACAATTTTTTTTTATGCATTTAAATATTCCATAAGTAGTCCAGAGGTGTCTCCTGTTAGGAAACACATAAAAAGATATGAATTGGATAGTTTGCAAGGAGAGTTGAGGAATATTAAGCCACTATCCTTTGATGGTGAAAGAGAAAGGGAAGATGATGCTGAGGCATGGTTTCTTGGAATCATGAGATATTTCCAATTGCATAACTACTCATTAAACCTAGAAGCTAGGATTGGCACCTACCATTTGCATGGGAAAGATGCAATGTGGTGGGACCAACTGAAGCATGTTGAGAACATTAATGAGAATATGATCACTTGGAAGCATTTCAAGAAGTATTTTCAGAATGAGTACCTCTCAAAGAACTTCTATGATAAGAAAATGCAAGAGTCATTTGAACTTAGGCTGGGAAGTGCAACCATGGAAGAGTATGAAAGGAAGTTCTTGGGGATGCTAAAGTATGTGGGGTTTATAAAATATGAGAAAGTAAAAGCATAGAGGTTTTTAAGTGGATCACCATCCTTTTATAAAGAGAAGATTCAATATGATGAACCCAGGACTTTAATTGGGACTGTCAGGAAGGCTAAGTAGCAATATGAGCAAGGCTAGGGTAGAGAGTCTTTGCAAAAATCTTGGAAGGATAAGAAGAAGGATAATTCTGATCAGAGGAAGAAGGGATTCAAAACTCCTTTCAACACAAATAAACCTAATAAAAATCATCAAGACCAATATACTAGGGATGAATCTAAGAAAGATGACTCCTTGGGAAAAGAGGAAGACCACCAATCCAATGTTGGGGATGCAAAGAAGATCACTTGTACAAGGATTAATGCCATAGAAAGGACAGAGTGAAGACCATGCACAACAACCAAGAGGCTACAATAGTAGAAGACATGGGAATAATTTATGCAGCCTTAGATGATCGACAAGTAGAGTGCCAATCCAATATGATTGAGGTGGAAGGTAAGATCATAAATCAACCTGTTGCTAATTTAATTGATTCAGGAGAAATTCATTGTTACATTGATCCTAAAATAGTGGATAGATTACATTTGGAGAAAAATAAGCTTGAAAAATCAGGTTTGGTTTAGCTAGCCACTGGAACCAAAAGGATAATCCATGATATGGTCAGAGGTTGTTCCATAAGTCTTAATGATGTGAATACTAGTGTTGATATGAATATCATACCATTGGGATCTTATGATATTATAATTGGAATGGATTGGTTGGAAAATCATCATGTTGTACTAGATTGTCATAGAAAGAAATTTACATTGCTTGATGGAGATGGAAAACAAAGCACTATGAAAGGTGTTCCAAGACCTATCTCTATAAGGGATATTTCAGCCTTACAATTGAAGAGATGTTTTAGATAATGATGTCAAATGTATGTGGCCCATGTGGAGGAGCCAAAAAATAAAAAGAGGCGAAGCCTTGAATATTTTTCGGTATTAGAAGAATTTGAAAATGTATTCCAAGAAACCCTAGGGTTTCCACCAAAAAGGGAGATAGATTTCTCTATTGATTTAGTTCCAGGAGATGCCATTGTGTCAAAAACACCTTAAATAATGAGCACACGAGAATTAAAAGAATTACAAATGTAGTTGGAAGAATTGTTGAAGAAAGGGTACATACGTCCAAGTGTTTCACCTTGGGGAGCACCAATACTTTTTGTTAAAATGAAAGATGGAGCTTTGAGGTTGTGTATTGACTTTCGATAGCTGAATAAATCCACTATGAAAAACAAGTACCCACTACTCAAAATTGATGGCCTCTTTGATAGACTTGAGATCAGGATACCATCAGGTAAGAATCAAGGAAGAATACATCCATAAGACATCCTTTAAAACCAGGTATAGAAATTATGAATTTGTAGTGCTTCCATTTGGATTGTCTAATGCACCCGTTGTCCTTATGTGCTTAATGAATGGCATATTCAGAAAGTTTGTCATAGTATTCCTGGATGACATAATTGTCTATTCTAAATCAGAGGAAGAGCATGAACATCACCTAAGATTGGTATTGCAAGTGTTGAGGGAACATCAGTTGTATGCCATGCTTAGTAAATTGTATTTTTATCAAGAGTAGATCCATTACTTGGGAAAAACTATTTCAGAATAAGGTATAACAGTAGATCTAGAGAAGATCAAAGCCATTAGAGGATGGCCAACACCCAAGAATGTTTCAGAATTCGAATATTTTATGGGGTTAGATGGTTACTAAAAAATATTTATAGTGGGGGTCTCTAAGATTGCTCATCCCATCACTTCTTTGCAAAAGAAGGGAATTAAATTTGAATGGACATTTGAGTGTGAAGAGAAATTTAATTTTTTGAAGGAAGTACTTACTAGTGCGCCTATTCTAAATATTTTTGACCCAAATGAATGTTTTGTTGTATGTACTGATGCATGTAAGAAAGAGATTGGTGAAGTCCTCACTCAAAATGGTCATTTGATTGGTTATGAGTCTAGAAATATTAAAGAACATGAGAGGAACTATGCCACACATCACTTGGAGATTTCTTCCATTGTTCACGCATTGAAGATGTTGAGGCATTACCTCATGGGAAAGATATTTTAATTAAGAACATACCAAAGTGGTCTAAAGTATTTTTTTTAGAAACCAACTTTGAATGCTAGGAAAACAAGATGGTTGGAGTTTTTAAGTGAATACAACTTTGACATCAAGCATATCAAAGGAAAAGAAAATAAATTTGTTGATGCACTTAGTAGAAGAGTGCATCCCGTGCATGCTACAACTGTCAGTATGCATCGGTCAGACTTGAAGGTAAGAATTTTAGATGTTGTTGTTATAGATAAGAATTACTTACATGTAAAGAAAATATTATCCTAAGGGGATGTACAACAAAAAATGAAAGAGTATGAGATGAAGGAAGATGGATTACTTATGCATAAAAATAGAATTTATGTTCCTAGTTCCGGGGAACTCACGAATTTGGTATTAAAAGAAATGCATAATGTTCCATATGTTGAACATCTTGGTTACCAGAAAAAAATTGCAGCAGTAAGAAGCCAATTATTTTGGTTGAGAATGATAAAGAATGTTGTTGATTACATCGCCAGATGTATGGAATGTCAAAGAGTGAAGGTTGAGCATATGCACCTAGAAGGTTTTCCACAACCCTTACCAATTCCAGAGAAGAAGTGGGAAGTGGTAACCATTGAATTTATAACAAAATTTCCCAGGACAACAAGAAAACATGACCCGATCATGGTAGTGGTTGATAAATTGACAAAGGCTTCTCATTTTGTTCCTGTAAAAGAAACTCATACAACAACTAATAATGTAGAAATTTACATGAAATAGATTACTAGGTTGCATGGGATACCTAGGACAATTGTCTCAGACAGAGACACAAAGTTTACTTCAAATTTATAAAGGTGATTATTTAAAGGATTTGGTACAAATATGAACTTTAGCATATCATACCATCCACGGTCAGATGGGAAGATAGAGAGAGCCAACCGATTAATTGAAGACATGTTGAGAATGTATCTGATGGATAAGCCATCTAAGTGGGAAGATTACTTGCACTTGGTTGAGTTTGCCTATAATAATGGGTATAAAGCTTCATTGAAAATGATCCCATTTGAATCTTTGTATGGTAGGAAATGAAATAATCCATTAAGTTGGGACAACCCAATAGACAGAGTGGTACTTGGGCCAGAATTTCTCAAGGATATGGAAGACAAGATGGTTAGAATTAAACAGAACTTAAAGGAAGCTCAAGATAGACATAAATTTTATGCAGATAAGAACAAGATAGCTAGAGAATTTAAGGTGGGGGAGCATGTGATTTTAAAAGTGAAGCCCAAGAAGAGCTATTTAAATTTGGGTATTTGTACAAAGCTGGCAGCCAGATTCTATGGTCCATTTGAGATATTGGACATAATTGGGCCAGTTGCATACAAGATTGCATTTCTTGCTTCCATGAATGTGCATAATGTGTTTCATGTCTCTTTGCTAAATGTGCATAATGTGCATAATGTTTTTTATGTCTATTTTAAGTTATGAAGGGCCATAGTTACAAAACAATTATTAAGAGGTCAGTGTGCCTAGGTAATGTAATGTTTTGATTATTATGAATAATAAATACATCGTTGGCTACTAGAAGGACAAGGAAAAGAGTTATAGGGGGCTATGATTCCACAAGAGAGGGGGATTGGGGGGATAAGTACTTATTTTTATATTTTATTTACCCATTATTGTTTTAATGGAGAATAACAGTTACATGAGCTTCTTGTGGNCATAAACCCACCATTGGTCTGTTTGATGGGTTCTCACTCCCATTATTATTCTTGTTCTTTTTTTGGTTGATTCACTCATTGAATCATGCACTCATTCACCCAATTTATCGTTGTTCACACCTTTCATTGGGATTTCACTCCATTCAAACTACCACTCACTCATCCTTCCTCATTCGTTTCTTGGATTGGAGAAGGAAAAAAAACTATTGAAGAGAATCCATGGTATTTTTGGCTATAGAGGTTGCTGGTGTATTCCATCCATGAATCAAGACCTGCATGTTTGAGATGCTTTGGTATGAGCTCAATTTTGCTCACAATTGCGAGTCCTGAGAGTCCCAACATGGAGATTCTAGACCAGATGCCCTGGAGCCCTGGAAGGAGATGGAAATCCCGAGGGATTGTGTGGCAGAGAAGGGGGCCCATTCTCTTGGGATGTGCAAGATGGGTAGAAGAGAGCTAGGTACCTGGATTGTTGTGGGTGTTGAGAATCCTATGAGAGCTTGAGTGCTGACTGGTTTGGGAAGTCGAGTGACACTCTGGAACCGTTCTTGTGGATTCATAGCCCTGGCTCAGGGGTGACATTGCTGCTGAGACTTGGAACATAAGTGTCTATAGTTGGGTGGAACTTCCTTGGTCTGCATTTAATTGGTGTCTTGTTTTCATAAAAGATAAGTGTTCTTTTTTATCGTTATTTACCTATGTATGATTTATTTTGTTGTGTATTTATTTATCTTTGAGTTTAATGTTCAAAATATGCATGTTTGTTGGTTATTTCTATGCATGTCTTAGTTTATGTTGTGGAATGAATAATTATTTCCGCATGTAGTTTTCATGTCTCTTAATCAACTTAGAGGTGATTCTAATTGAAATAACTCACTAGAAAGTGAGTATCTGCACTGCAGTGTGCCTTGCCCACAGGTGGGTAGGTGTGTTGCAGTCGGATTAAATGGCATAGCCTGACCTCTGGGTGGCTGGGTATGTTACAATAGTAGATCTATTATTGTTCCTTCAAACACACACCGTGACACTCCTGATCCAATAGATATGTTGTTGTAAACCTAGATCTGAACTAGATCTATCTCCTGGTCACTCAAAATCTAATATATATGTCATTGTGCAACCTGAGATAGGCCCTCTCTCATATAAAACTTGATATGATACCAGTGGTCTCCTTTAGAGATCACGCTCTCATATTGTTAGCACTAGAAGTCACACCTAGACTATTGTATATGTAAGCCTAATACCCATTAGAATGTGAATATTAATGTTTTAAAAAGTGTGGTAAATGGATGTGAAACTCAATTTATGATTCCAATCATAAAACCTTCCATGAAATTATATTGGACTTATGACTGCCAATAATTTATTTGATAGTTTCAAAAATATTCTTTGATGATTCAGAACAGTTTTTCTTTAGGAAACCAGAAATATTCTGCAGGAAATTTCGGCACCCTAAAAACCCTAGGGCCAAAAATCAAAATTTCTCGGAATTGAGTTTTGAGAGCTTCTGGAGATGCGCTGGAAAAAGGGCGTACTGTTCTATGATGAAAGTAGCTTCAACATCCAAATTTTCATGGAATGAAACACCCAAAAGAGAGGGTCGTACAAAATTTTATGGAAACCCTAGGAGGGTTGTACGGTTATGTAGAAGTGTAGTGATGACTGGTAAAGGACGAGGCTTGGAAGATGCTTGTGAAATGGGTTCTTTCAAGACCTATTCTCTGATACCATGTTGATTTTTCATAAGCATTAGGTTAAGAATTAAGTTCATTCCATTTTAACAACTACCCATAACCATAAATGCTACATCAACCAAGATCACATGAATGTTGTGTATGTGTTATATTATTTTCATGAGTAGTAGTGTCATGTGCCTCGAGAAACGTATCACATATTTAGGTGGTTTTGGGCACATCGTTTTTGTCGATGGTTTTCTATTTCCAGTTAAGGAATTAGGGTTGTGAACTAATTCAGGTCATTGGGTTAGGGTTTTGGATGTTACTGGCTCCTATATGTATATTGCATTGCAAACAATGTATCACACATGAATGAATATAGAATATGATGGTTTTCCCAGTTTGGGTTTCCAGGGGAAAAAATCTCTGTGTAATGTTTGTATTTTCCATTGTATATTTTTTGTTCTTTTACTGAATATATGTTTGTAGTAGATATTGTACAAGGTTAGAATTTACAATGAAGAATCACCATGCACAAGAATACAAAATGTATCCTGGGAAACCCTTCTCAATCAAGGGAGAAAAACCCAACCAAATCCTTTTCTATATTCTTCAAGAGAAATACCTTTCACCACCAAGAATGACTTAGCACACAAGAGGGTGCTTAATCCCTAGAATACTAGTGCCCAAGAGAGGTGTGATCCTTTTCCAAAGATAATCACTTGCTAAAATTTCCAAACTCACAAGTGTGGTGTGTGTCTACAATGAAAGATTTCTCTTTACTTATATTAGACTAGTCCTATTAACTAAAGTGTCTATTGGCACAATAGGGCCGACCTCACTTAGACATATTATTCATTATAATAATTAATATTAATATTAATATCAATATTAATATTAATTATCTTTTACAATTATTATTGGACACAATAAGATAGTGTCGACCTGTACCCTTTACATAATAACTAGGGTTACAGGTAGGTATGACTCTTGAACAATATATAGCAAAGGATATGATACAACCACTAGTGCTCATCCACTATGGGCACATCTATAGAGATGACATGACTATGATTTGCTGCATTACATGGATGAACTAGGTCCTCACACATTGACATGTGCTCGTCCACAAGCAAGTCCACTCTACAGATCTGCTTTCCCAGTTCCACTGACAGGAGAATCATCTGGAGCCTTCTCATCAACTCTACTGCTCAAAGGAGGCCATCACATCATATTCATTTATGTTCACATGATGATGTACCCAACACTTTTCGGATTTGCCACATTCACCTTGTGCTCAACCACAAGCATGTCTTAACTCAACAGATAGCTTTTCCACCGGATAATAATCTAGAGTTTTTCTCACTCACGTCATGGAGGAGCTCATCTCTACGTTCCTGACCTTTTCCTAGGAAGGAACCACAAATCCTTCTTAGGGTCTTTCTCTAAGGTTTGTAAGCTGAGAGAAAGACTCACATAGTTGTTATTTTCCACATCTCACAGGTTTGTAAGCTGGAGGATGTCTCCCATAGTTGCATTCATCAACAAAAAGTACATCTTCTTCTTTGGTTTTATTATTTCCTAAACTAACAATGCCTTTTCCGAGTATCTTGCCTAACATATTATCTCCAAAAATTACTTTTCATTTTCCTTTCTTATTTAACTAGAGAATTTTTTTTTGATATCAAGTCATGTGTTTGGAACATCCACTGTCTATATATCACTGACACTCTTGATTTCTCACATATAATGCTACATTTCACTCTATTTTGTTTTTCCTCCATTCTTTTTAATTATGGGGAACATTTGTCTTTTTATCATATTTTGGAAATCTACAATCACTTGTTTTATGACCATAGTTGTTGCATTTTTGGCATTCACTATTGAAATCTTGCAAAGGAGAAAATGAGTTATAGTTTTTATTTTATTTATTGTACTTGTTGTTCTTATCTCTTCAGACATTTCTATTATTGTATTGTCCATAATCTTTGCAATGTACTACCTTATGTCCAAAATTATTGCAAGAATAGCAATATCCAATAAATAAATATTTAGGGGTATTTATTCTGATGAATTTATTTTGGTCATCTTTTACTTCAATGGAGAGTGTTGATTTATGATTATGTGTAACAATTTTCAATGGTGTCATCTTTGCCTCATTATATTCTTTTCTAAATGAGTTTTTTAGAGCATCTGCGTAGCTGATTGGTTTCTTGACAGATCCTTGTGATGCAGAAGTTGAGTCTTGAGTGTATCCCAAACCAGTGTTGTTGTTCAGTGAGCTTTGAATACTGATAATTTCATTCAATATCCTTGAACTATTTTCAAATTGTGATCCCTTCTTTACTTTCTCAATTTCACTATTTAGTAGCTTAATCTTAGCTTCTAGTTTCTCACATACTTGTTTTTTATCATTAAGTTGTTGTAAAATGACTTCTTTAGTTTTATCAGCTTCTAGGAGCTGGGATTTAAAATCACTGATGATCTTCTCTAACTCCTTGATGGGTTTGGAAACTTCCCTCTCTCTTGATTCAATAACTTCTTTAATCTCTAGAAGATCTCTTCTTAGTACCTTGTTTTGCTTTTTAGTTTTTCCTAGTTCTTCAATTACACTAAGGATTTCTTCTTCGAAGTTCCCTTCTTCTTCATCTTTTGAATGTTTATCATCTTCAGCTTTCATTCCCATAAACAAAAGATATGGATTTTCATCTGCACTCACGTCTGAACAATTGTTGTCTTCTTTGGAGTATAAATTTTTCTTTTTCTTATAAAATTTCTTCTCTTGTATTGGTTTTTCTGGTTGTTAACTTCTTCATCATTTTCCTCCTACTTGGGATAGGGACATTTGTTAGCAAAGTGTCCAATTCTTCCATAGTTGAAACATTTGAAAGTTAATTTTCCTTTACATTTTCCAAATCCTTTCTGGAGTTTCTTGATAAAGTTGGCCTCTTCTGCATCTGATATATCTAATAACTTATCATTGGTGTTTTTATCCTTCCTCATCTTTTTCATAGATTCTTTAAAGGATGTTTCATCTTTTTCTGATTTATCATTCCATGTTCTCATTGCACATGCTGTAAAAATTCCATGAAGTTGATAAACTATGAGTGTGCTTAGATTAGATCTATCTTCAATTCTAGAAATACTTTCATCATATCTCATAGGTAATGACCTTAGTATTTTTTACACAATAGGTTTATCTGTAATTTCTTGTCATGCCTCTCTGATTGAGTTAACCATTTCATCTACCCTATGAAAGTACTCAACAATATTTTCTTCTTCTTTCATTTTCATATTTTCAAACTGAGTTCTATAGGTCTGTAGTTTGGCTTCGTTGACTTTGTTATCTCCTTCATATACAACATCCAACTTGTCCCAGATTTCTTTGTCCGATTTACAATGCATAACCTTCACACATATAGAATTAGTCAACCCTCTTAGAATTCCATTAACTTCTCTTGAGTTTTCATTACATATTTTCTTTCCTGCAATGTCTTTGGGTGGAGTAGTTGGTGTAGTGTAACCATGTACAACATATTTCCAGATACCAAAACCAAGAGCCAACATAAAGTTTTTCATTCGTATTTTCCATAGAGCATAACCTCTGCCATTGAACAATGGTTCTTTGTTGTTAGACATTCCTTCTTGTTGATCCATGTTCAAGATATACCTTCCAGTTGTTAGAATGTATTGAAGGCACCCGCTCTGATACGAATTGTTGGAATACTGAGAGGAGGGGGTGAATCAATATTACCTCTTTTTCCAATTAGTAGTTACCTTTTATATTTTATTAATTACCACAATGAATCGATAATGAATTGTATGCAAAATCAATTATATAAATATATTTTACATCAATTACAAGGCTTTATGAAGAATATTGAAGGACACCAATCCTTTTTAGAGAACCAACTCTATGAGACACAGATCCCCTTCTTCAAGGAACCAACCCTAGGAAGCACCAACTACCTCTTCTTTAGGAAATAAACCCTAGGAAGCACCAACTCCCTTGTATTTAGGGAACCAACCCTAGGAAGCACCAAATCCCTTGTATTTAGGGAACCAACCCTAGGAAGCACCAACTCCCTTATATTTTACAATTTTTTTAGTAAGGATATGAATCTTTCCATGCTCCTCCATTCCACCCTCACTGCATAAATATATTCAACTTTCCTTCTTGGACTCAACTTCTTTTTTTATGTTCTTATCTGGACTGCAGAGACACTTTCTTCTCACCACTCTTTCTCATTTATATACTCTTCCAACAGGTGTGAGCTATAAAACATTGTGTCTCTTTGTTTGGACCATCACACCTCTTCATTAACAATAATCTTATTTATTGTTTTTCTTTTATTCAAATATTATCGAGAATCATTTTTAGCTTAATGAAAATGCTTTTCATTAATCGATCACAGGTATGGATCAATTTCATTTAACTTAATCTCACATCTCTGCAAATATTTGCAGAAATCAAATTCTGTAGAGGCGCTTTCCTTCAAACCATTTACATGTGACCACAGGCGCAGAACCATAGGCTTATTAATTTAAGCATTGCCTCTTCTTTCACCCTTTTCCTTTTAACTCCCATATGTCTAGTGTTGGGATTGTTTTCTTCGGTACTTCATCCTTTGGGTCTTCATCCCTTTGCAAAATTTCAAATCTCCCGAATCAGATTTCACCGAAACAGATCAGACGATCAATATTCGTTCTTTCATTAATCAGACAATCTTGGCTTGTCTAGAAGTTTCGAATAAATAGACGACCATGACTTAATCTACAGGTGAGTGAACAGTTCTCGTTTACTTTGAAAATTCATAACTTCGAGACTCCAGGAATTTTCTAGGGGAAAAACTCTTGAAGTACATATTCTCGGAGTGATGTAGCTGCAGATGTCACTTGTTGACATGGAACTGACCGAGTGACTACCACGTGTCACATAGATTCATGACTTATGCATACCTAAAATGCTAATAGCACCTTGACACTTGTCATCATTTGATTGTTCCATGCATCCTTGCTGACGTGGTCTGCTGACCTGATGTGGCAAATGCCATCCTTTATTACTTACTTTGTCCTTCCACTCAACTTGATCCAATGTTCAATAATGCATTCAAAGAATATCAACAATCAAGGATGATTGTGGGGTCCTCAACTAACACAACGTTTAAAATTGTCATCGAGTTCCATAATTGAAATTGCTCGTTTGGTAGTGAAACTGATGTCAATCGTAGATCTATTTGTGGATGACCATCGACAGTTGGTGTGGATTGCGGAACCGTAAATTGGACATGGTTTATCCTGTCGCCCAAACTCCAAAATTGAAGTTGTGTGATTGTCGATGATTCAACCACAGTCGTCGATCTTTGAATCTATGAGATCTGATGGTCTATACTAATTGCAAGATTGGAAATAATGCATTGTTTAATTATCCCTTCGCACTTCGCAATCAGTCCTTTCCCTTGATATGGCACTTGCATATCCAACGGTCATGGTTTGTCCCATGGGGATTTCGAGCCTGATCACTTTTCTGCAATGTGATTTCCCTTCTGAGCTTCATGTGCATCATTGGCTATTGATATCAATGACAATATGTTCAATAGTCTTTACGATGAGGCAAGAAATAAATTCATACTTTCTATACATGTGATCTTTGTTGAATCCTCCAAGAAAGATGAAATTATTGACAAGTGTGTTGATCATCTGGGTAGATTCACTCGTGTAAAGATGTATCATGGATTTGATTATGAGATTATACATCTTGAAGGGCGATCCCTATCTTGGGTCAATCTCTGTAATCTCCTTTTAAATCACCATCTTCTCCTCATGAATAAGTTCTCGGCACTTCATCAAAACATGAAGTTTAGTTGTATGATGTGATTGGGAGGATTGAAAAGTTGAGGCTTGATGATAACTGAACACCGTCTTAATCAATTGAGCAACTAGGACCATCTTAGAAAGGTCCACCAAAAAGGCTCACAAAAACTCTTGAAAGTGTTCATCATGATGAGTTCGGGAAGAAAGGAAATAGATTGTCCTAAAAAAATATGGAGGTAATGTATATAATTCAAACTCATATGATGTATATGACATGGATGTTTCATGTGATTTTTAATTTATTTTTTCTACTAATATTTAGCCGACTTCCTTTAAATCAATTGCTTCTCATAATGAATTGAAAGAAGCCATGCAAAAGTAATATGATGTTGTTACGTCCTAAATAGTGGCATATTACCCCTTAATTGGGGCATATTACATTAGTAATGTTATTTTATTTATGTTGACTTGGTTCCATTATTTGTAATTGTACCTCCTAGTCTCCTATATATACCAATGAGGCCTTTTCATTTGGAATCATCTTGTATTTGGAAATTTATGTGGTGTATAAGGAGGTTCCCCCCTCAAAGAGGCTTATTATATGAAATTATATATTTTTCAAGGTGTTGAGTACTTATTCTGAGGTTTTTTTTTGCTATTTTGCTATTTGGTTCTTAACATTTGGTATCAGAGCTCAAGGTCTTGGGGTTTCGCTGATACATCTGAGACACCTTGGAATTTTCGATATAACTATTTTTCTTCGGAGTTTAAGAAGGAAACCCTTGGAGTATATTTATTATATAGATCAAGGTACGCGAGGTTAAAATTTCAGTTCCTGAGGCCTTATAACTTCATAGATATATCCTGTGTAAGATAGGGTTATGGAATCATTCTGAATTTAGTCATCAATGAATTTTCTCTATAACATTTTTTCTGTAACCTTTCAGACCCTAAAATCTAGAGAATATTCAAACAAATTATCAAGGTAGTTGTGATAAAACTTTCATCTTATGGGTCATCATGATTTTGTAGATACACCCTGTGCAATATATGGTATCTGACTAGTCATATTAACTAGTCTCAAACAAGTCTTTCAGGTAAAATGATGATATATTCTTCAGTGAGTATACAAATTAAGTGAGACTAGTTTCATTGGACATTGGACATACATTAGTATTTCTGGTACCATTTTCAGAATCAAATATCGGATAGTGTGATCTTGGCACATTTTACACGTACACTCTCCTAGAAGGGACAAAAATAAACAAGGTGTGGGGAAGTTACCATAAATTCCACTTGGCAAATCCAATTTTGATCATACCCAATAAATTGCAGAGAAGACAAATAAGAGAACTACAAAAATAATTTTTCAGACCCAGAAGGGCTGAAATTTTGGAGATAGAATAGAAGAAAGGCCGTCTAGCAGAACCACCTCAAATTCAAGGTTTAAAAGTGATACTTGGCCAACATGCCACCAAAAAAGGGAACTTATACACCAATTAAGCCTCTATAAATTCCTACTTGGACTCTTGATGAAGGTGAATAAATGCGTAGGGACATAAATGATTTACAAAATAAGACAACAACAAAAGATGAAATACAAGCGATGACAGATTCAACTAAAGCTAAGTTGGAGGCAATAAATAATAAGATTGAAGGTTTAAAAAGGGAAATCATGGAAAGATTGAAAATTTTCCTAATAGAGAGGACACCTGAAAGTGAAAATGTATCCCATAAAATTCATGATGAGGACACACAGAAGATGAATCAAGAATGGAGAAACTCCAACTTTGGGTTGAAGACCAACCACTTTCCTAAGATCGATAAGAGGAAGTTTGATGGAAAGGATCCAATCACATGGATACTTCAAATTGATCAATTCTTTGATCTACATGATGTGCCACAGACATGAAAGATACAAATTGTTTGTTTATATTTAGAACACAATCAATTTATGTGGTATCGATGGATTTGTTCTCGCCAATCACTCGTCACTTGAACAATTTTCACAGAAGAAATGATATCACACTATGAGGACACAATAAGAAATACCTAATTTATCCAATTGATAAATCTCAACAAAATGGTTCACTTGTAGAGCACATTGATAACTTCCAAAGATTGAATATAAAGGTAATGGGTATTCCAGATGAGCACATGTTTGGTATATTCATAGGAGCTTTAAAGTATAACATCCAACATGAGGTTCTCCTTTGGGAACCCAAATAATTGGAGAATGCATTTAGGGTGGCAAGAAATGTTGAAAGTAAAAATATGGCTATGGCTACTAGAAGGACCACTCCTAACATCTATTGAGACAATAATGTTCCTTCTTCTAAAACACCTCAACCTACAAGGTTGACACCTAAAAAATTAGAAGAAAGAAAAGAAAAAGGCTTATTCTTTAATTGTGACAGTAAGTACAGTAAGGGACATAAGTGTGTTAAGAAGAAACTATTCTACATAGATTGTGAAGAGGAATAAGAACAAGAACCATCTCAAGATGAAAACATAGAAGAGATTTCTTCTGAACAGTTTACTCCTATGATATCATGCCATGCATTTGTTGGAATTAACACTCCTCAAACCCCCAAGATCGAAGGACACATAAAAAATAAAAGGGTAATAGTCATAATTGATTTTGGTAGTACTCATAATTTCATTCACTATAAATTATCCAAAGCTCTCAATTGTTTTATATATCCAACGCTAGAGTTTCAAGTAATGATTGCATATGGAGGAACTATCAATTTCTTAGAAAAATGAAATAAGATTAACCTTACTATGGGGGAATATGTAATTAATAGTCCAATGATTTCTATACCCATGGGTGGTGTTAATTTCGTACTAGGAGTCCAATGGTTTCAATCATTAGGAACAATGGCCTTTAATTTTCAAGAACTTTTCATGAAATTTTCATTGGAAGGAAAATAAATTGAGTCAAGGGGTATCACATGGAAAGCCAGTAAGGTGATAAGCTCTAATGACATGAAAAAATTATTAAAAAAGGGGAATCAGGGTGTAATTATAGAGCTATTCTCACTAGATGTTCAAACAACTAAGCCATCTATTCCCCTAGATCTCCAAGGGATCATTGATAAGCATTCCAAAGTATTTGAAGATATTTCCAAAGTTCTTCCACCCAATGGAAATCATGATCATTATATTCACCTAATTTTTTGGAGTGTTCCTCCTAACATCAGGCCTTACAGGTACCCTTATTCCTAGAAGAGTGAAATTGAGCGTATGGTTGAAGAAATGTTAGAGGATGGAATTTTTAGACCTAGCCAAAGTTCTTACTCCACACCAGTGGTAATGGTACTCCAAAAACAGGGCTCATGATGTATGTGTCTAGATTATAGAGAGATCAACAAGATCAATATTAAAGATAAGCTTCCCATTCCTTTCATTGATGAATTGCTAGATTAAATACATGGAGCAATATATTTCACAAATTTGGATCTTCGTTCAGAGTATCATCATATTATAATGAAGGAAGGAGATATCCCAAAAACAACATTTCAAATTCATGATGGCCATTATGAATTTCTGGACATGCCTTTTGGCCTTACGAATGCACCTTCCACATTCCAAGGGTTGATGAATTCCATTTTCAAGCCCGTCCTTCGAAAATTTGTGTTATTATTTTTTGATGATATACCAATCTATAGCAAGTCTTGGGAGGATCATGTTCAACATGTTCACAAGGTGCTACAACTACTAAAGGAGAAAAAACTATATGCCAAACCATAAAAATGTTTCCTTGGGGTGAAGGAGGTAGAGTATTTGGGTCATATTGTATCTCATGAAGGTGTCAAGGTAGACCCTAACAATATTAAGGCCATGATGGACTGGTCGATTCCCAAAACATTGAAGAATCTTAGAGGATTTTTGGGTTTGACAGGTTACTACTACAAGTTTGTTCGGAACTATGGAAGAATAGAAGAACCTTTAATGACATTAACTAAGAAGGATGCATTTTCATGGACTCCAGAAAATAAGAACCTTTAATGACATTAACTAAGAAGGAAACTCAAGCTTTTGAACAACTTAAAAAGGCGATGTGAAAAGATCCTTTATTGACCACACTAGACCTTACAAAAACATTTATTGTGGAATGTGATGCCTCGACAACTGGAATTGGTGTTGTTCTAATGCAAGAAGGAAGGCCCCTTGATTTTGAAAGTCAACCACTCAAGGGAAAGGACTTACACAAACCCATTTATGAGAAGGAAATGATGGAAATACTACATGCATTGAATAAATGGTGCCCTTACCTGATATGTAATGTACCCCAAATTTACCTAAATAATTTTTTTTTGATAGGTGCATTACTACTTTTTACTCTGATATATTTAATTTTTTTAAAACGGTAATTGATAATAACAAGTTGATGACCTTCTCGCGAAGTCAATCTTATTAAGTTAATTCGGTACATATCACAAAATTCGTCTCAACCAACGAGACATTTATTTATCCATGAAAGAACTATGATTTGGTTATCTCCACAAGTCTATAGGAAATCTATCCTAACATGGAAATCTAATTTTAACCAAATCCTCATACCCTCCATGTTATGTCCAATGAAGGAGTATAACTAAATTACCACAACACATTCCCTTACAAATGTATTCTTTTCTTATCTATACTTTTAAAAAACTCAAGCATAATATATTCGTTGAAAGGGATGGTGGACATACACTCCTTACCATAGTCTTCTATGAATAAATATCGGTATTTCCTATGTTTTAAAGTCGGGAAAGGTAGTGTATTTTTCTGAATTCGTGAAATCTATTAACATAGGTTTTACCTATAGTTTTCCACATTATCACTTATGAAAAGTATACGGTCTTTTTCTTGACCATTATGCCATTACTAACAACACATTCTAACTGTTATTTTAGTGGTTGTTCTTGGCAGTTTTATTTTCATTAAAACCTTTAACCTAGTGGTTAGAGGGAACTTGACTCACATGTTAGTCATATAAGTAACATGGTTGATCGAGATGGTGAGGTTTAGCACCGAGGTTCGACATCCCACCTGGCATGACAAATCAACATGAGACCTGATGTCCTATCGAGTTTGACCCCCATTTTGTCCAGTAATACCTCAACCCAGCTAAAATGACAGGGATTTTCACTTACAGTCTTTATGGTTGGGTTAAATGAGAGATCAGGTTGGTCTGTAAAAGTCATAACGTCTCTGGCTCAGAATTTATTAAGGTTCTACAACAGTATTGATCCTAGGTTGGCGTGACCAATGTGGATGCACCAAGAACGTTTAAATCACATGGCTACTATACCCACACCTTCCCTCACCATTACTCTAATACGAGAGGTCACTAAGTTTCAACTTCCTTTGTCTCTTATGCATTTTGTAAAACCTCCCCGCATTAACCTCTGCAAGGGTTTTCTCCGTGCGTAAAACTAGAAAGGTGACTAGAAAGGTTCATGTTCTGTGTACAACAAGAATATGGCTACATGATTGTATGGTTCTTCTCTTTTACTAGGTAAGATCGCCTCTTATTATAAATACCTTGTTACCCTGTGAGTAAGTAGTTCAAAAAATCAGTCACTAAAGAAAGTTTTTGGTAACTAAAGGGTTGAGTTTCGCTTATCATTTGTTTTCTATGAATGCTCCATCATTGTTCTGTGTGTTGTATGATTGTAACCCATCTCATGGCGGTCACGATACTAGACTTTCCTACAAAGTATCCACCCTTCACTCATTCTCTTTGTTGAGGTTTTGTAAGTGGTTTACTAGGTGGTTCAGTTTGCTTGAGTTCAGGGATAACCCCGTCATATTGTTAGTTCTTTTTTTGGTAGTATCTATCCTCAGATTACTCCGTAAGTTTATTCTAGTACATTATCATTTGAAGTCGTTCATGACATATCGAACGACGAGGTACCTGAGGATGAAACCTTCTTGATATTTATACAGTACCCTAACATTTCATACCTAAAGCATGTAGTTATGCTCTGTGTGTTCTAGGTTGTATATTTACTCTTTATGTTTTGATTTGGTCAAGATTTTTCAAGCCGAATATAGAAAAGATTACGCATCGAAACCCACTGTAAAAATATTGCATCTTCGAAAATAGGGTTTATAAAGTCATAGATTAATCCTGTGACTGTGATAAGGTTTTTCGAATCACTGGGAAATTTTAATAAAACTAGATCAAATCACCTTGCTCGAACTTGTGCGGAGAATGTTATAGTCCTAAGACTTCCACTATGTGATTATTCTATAAATTGAACTGACTTAAAAGATCTACCATACTCTCTGTTCTGGAAGTTTCCGATTTACTTATCAAATTTTACTTCATTAGCGTAGAAGGAAAAGTAAATCATGGGTCCAGAAATTTGTTCTTAACTGCATTTCTTTATCATCAGTTTGTAAGTTTGATAATTATGAGAACAGTAACGCTTCGTTCTGTCTACAGTCCGAATTGGTAATTTTGTTGGATTTACTTCATAATATGCAGGCTCTACAGTTCTATTTATGCATTGTAGCTTACATATTTAATAATGTTTTATTTGCTTGTAAACTTCTGAGTCATTGATTTAATTTTTATTCGGTTACAAGACTAATAATGGGACCCTTGTTTCCATTGCAAGCGTACCCATCAATATTCTCAATATCCACTCATCCCCTTCAGTCTATGGACATTTTTCTCAGTGACGTAGATGGGAAAGTACCTGCGCCAACCTCAAGCTAAGTGTTTATTCGTGTATTAAATATGCAATGTTTAATTTTTGTGAATTCATCTGGTAAATTTCTCTATCTTCGATATTTAATTTTGTTGATTTGCTGCATAAATCTATTACTTATATTCTTGGTAATCCCTTGCAGGACTTAATCGCTTGGTGGCTTGGTGATTGACAAGGACACCTCACTCGAAAGGTATTCGAATTCCAACTTACATCGTTGAAAGAAAAATAACCATCTAGGTTTTGTTAAAGTGATACAGGTTCCACCCTAGGATACTATTATCATGATAGTTTTACACCAGGCTCCTATAGAAAGCTGGTTACTTGTATCTTCAATCCATAAGGGAAAAGACAGAGGGAAACCTCTTATTGAATATGAATTTCACTATTTAATAGTTATGGTTGCATATATTGTATAGAGTTTAAAGACTCATTTAAGTATTGTACCGACTCTATAATAGGTAGCATGTTTTATGTATTTATGTCACTAGACATTTTCTTCTGAGATTACTAAAATGAAAAGCATTGTAACCTTCTGCTACATTTAATACAGTTAGATTTAATGGAAAATACTTGTAATAGTCAATAAATATTTTTTTGTGTATTAGGTATTCATATAGCATGGAAAATATGTATGGTAGCAACATATATACACACACATATATATATATATTTCGATTCTGATATTCACTCAAAATTTTGTTTGGTAATTGTACAATTTAAATATTCTTCAAGCAACTATCTATACATACAGATATAACTACAGATATGGTATAGGTTCTACTTATCATAGTAATGCTTCTGTTCAGTGTATATTTATTGTAACCTATAAACACATACTCCGGTATTTCTTATAGATCTACACTCAAGAATAGTCAACCTGTAGCAATATGAAATAATTTTAAGCATGTTTATACTTGAATCTATATTCATACTTATGCCAAATCTTCCTAATATCAACAACAAAATTGAACTTATATTTGTTTCCTATTACGGAATTCAGAGAATACATCATTTGAATAGTAAACTTCTACACATTCACCAACAATTATCACACACAATAGTTTCTTAGTTCTACTCACTAATAAATTCAAATTGTAAAAGAAAACTTATTCTACAATTCATTTCATTCTGCCAGCCATTATCCAATAAAAAAATTCAGCAAAAACAATATATAGGAGTACATATCTGAACAAAGTGTTGGGACAACAAATGGAACAACCAAGTTCCACCCAACCATAGAATAGAACAACCAATCTACTTGCTCCGTTCACCCCCTATCCTAATAATGAATCCATGAGGGAGAACCTCGAAGCTCCTCTTTCAGATAAAAAATTATCCTTGCCTCACACTCAGAAAACAATGCTCATAACAACAAGTGATATCCTTTTCCCCGCATATTCGACAACGTCCTGCCTCCTCCCATATGCTATATATGATGCCAATGGCCAAATTCCTGATTTCCGACTTGTAAAATTCATCCATGAGGTAGTTCAAGCCTGTTCCCCACTCATGGAGTCATGGTCAGCTGATTTCAACCTCGCTTTTCCATTTTCCCCTCAACAATAAATATAAAAAATATTTGTCTCTTACAAGTATCACAGTCAAAGAGTTGGTTGGGCAAATCAAATCTTTGCCCAACAGTCACAATAATTAATTACAATTAACTAAATTCTAAATTCGGAATTGCCATAAATGGCAATAATTTTCCAAATTTGAATTTGCGAAAAACATAAATAAATTCCTAAGTGCATACAGACTTTAGTAATAATTTATTTTTGGGGATATTACATCCTTTCCCCCTTCAGTACAACACTATCCTCAGTGTTCGTTTCTTTCTCAGAAAAGGGTTGGATAAGATTTCTGCAAATCTTCCTCCAATTCCCAAGTGGCCTCCTCAGGACTAAAGTGCTTTCGTTGCATGTTTACCTGGGTGACGACTCTGTTCCATAGTACTATTTCTCTCCTGTCCAGAATGCGTAGAGGTTTCGCTTGGAACTCGCCTTCTGGTTCCACCTGCACCATGTTCTAATCGATCATGTGAGTAGGATCATGAGCATATTTTTTTAACAAAGAAACATGAAATACATTATGAATTTTCATATTTGCGGGAAGTGCAAGTGGATATGCCATGGTTCCAATTCGAGCTAAGATCTTGAAAGGGCCACAAAACCTGGGTGCCAACTTGGAACGGTTTCCTAGCTTTAATGAACTTCTTATTTCTTTGACTTTTTAATACACGTGGTCTCCAACTTGAAATTCATGATGTCTTCTTTTCAGGTCTGCGTAACTTTTCTATCTTTCCTATGCCTCTTTTAAATTCTAATGTACTTTTCTTACCGTATTCTCCATTTTCTGGAGCATTTATGGTCTCACCATGAGTCTGTCAACTGGGTTATCCCAACTAATCGGAGTGATACACTTTCTGTCATACAGTACTTCGAAAGGCGCTCATCTTAGCCAATGTCTAGTAACCATTATTGTATGAAACTTCCACCAAGTGTAGGTAGTCTTCCCACTTACTTGGTTTCATCCTTAAGTACATTCGTAGCATATCTTCCACGATTTGGTTCGTTCGTTTAGTCTTCCCATCCATTTTTGGATGGAAGCTTGTGCTGAAATTCAAGTTAGTATTCAACCCTGCAAAAAGTTCTTTCCAAAACGTAGATGTAAATTTTATGTCTCTATCCGAAATAACCATTTTAGGAATACCATGCATTCTAAAAATTTCCTTCATGAATATTTCAGTGATGTTAATAGATTTATAAGTAGGTTTTACAGGAATAAAATGTGCATACTTGCTAAAGCTTATCAATTAGTACCATAATTGAATCATTATATTTTTTAGTTCTAGGCAAAATTGTGATAAAATCTAGTGATATAGTCTCCCATTTCCATTCTGGTACAGGTAGAGGCTGCAATGGGCCAGCTAGGTGCTGGTGTTCAACCTTCACCTGTTGACAATCTAGGCACTTAGACAAGTATTCTGTTGTCTCGCCTTTCATATTAGGCCAATAAAATAATTTCCTTAGTGCTGTTACCATTTTCTGGTATCTCGGATGACCAGAATATGGCTTCTTTCGTACTTCGTCTAAAACTGTTAACTTTAATTTAGCAGAATGGTATGTATAACCTATTTTTGAATCTTAGTAGACCATTTCTGTCCAAAATCAGACCTGTTCTATTTAATTTTTTTGCTTTATTTTGTAAATCTGCCACTATTTTAATGTATTTTTCATCATTATTACTTGCATCCTTTATCCTTTGCTCAATGTCACTTTCTGCCCTACTAATGTTTATCTCAAACAACCCATGAGTTCTTCTTCTTAAATCTTCTACCACTTTGTTTTCCTTACCCTTTATGTGTCTTACCTCAAAATCGAATTCGCTCAAGAAGGCCATCCATCTTGCTTGCCTTGCGTTAAGGTCTGGTTGACTAAACAAGAATTTCACACCACTTTTATTAGTTAGCAATAGAAATTTTATGCCCATTATATAGTGTTGCCAGATTTTTAATGCATGGATGACAACCGCTAATTCCAAGTCATGAGTGACGTAGTTTCATTCATGCTCTTTTATTTTTTGGGATTCATAACAAATAATGTGCCCTTCTTGATTTAGGACACCTCCCAAACCTTCTTTGATCGCATCCACACAGACTGTGAAGTATTTATCCAGGTCTTCTACTCTTAAAATTGGTGCGGTTCACTAGTGCATTTGGGTCAAATTCCGATGGCGCGTTCGACGCAATTGCCACTTTCTATTGTCGGAAGACCGACAAACCTCGAGCCCCCTCAAACGTCATTTCACAGGACATCATTTTTTCGATGACCTAGTTTTCGTCGGTATTGCGACGTTATATGACGCCACGTGTCATCATAAATTGGATTTTCCAGCCCCATATTGACGTCGTAAGACCGACGTCTAGAGACATTTCAAACGTGCCAGTACGGACGTGTCAAATGGGACATTTCAAACGTGGCAAGACCGATGTTTCAAATGTGGCAAATGAGATGTTTTAGACATGGCAAGAGAGACGTTTCAAAGGTGGAAAAAGAGAAGTTCTTAAGGTGGCAAGAGAGATGTTTTAAAGGTGGCAAGAGAGACGTTTTATAGGTGGCAAGAGAGACGTTATGAAGGTGGAAAGATCGACGGGATGAGGTATTAGCTCTGACGTGGTTGCTATGGGAGCGACACTCTTGGACATGGCAAGAACAACATCCATCAGGGGGCAACAACGACGGCCTGGAGTTACTAGCTCCGACGTAGTTGCTATGGGAGCGACAATCTTGGAGGTGGAAAGAGAGACGTCTTGGACGTGGCAATAGCGATGGGAAGAGAGTGAAAGACGTCACAATTGACACCTTTGCGTAGGTATTTAAAAAAAAAATACAATATCAATATCAAGACCTAATAGTCATTCCAAGCCCAAAGGAGGAGTAAGTCATATAGGTGTCAGCTAGTGACCCACTCAATAAGTTGTTCTATCTTGGGTTTTTTCTTTCGAGAGTGTCTAAGAGATAAAAAGACCCAATATGGTGAATGAACTGACATTAAGTTCATACACGTCTAACAGATCCTTCAAACTTTTACCTAATGAAACATGTTGTCACAGCTTCTATCCTAATGAGATTACTCTTCGTATCATCTCCACAAGCATGAAGACCTAAAATATGAGGTATGCAAAATTTGTGCATGGAAAATCACTTTAAAAATGAACTTGTGTCTAACTACATGTTCATCTCCTCTTCTCTAAATGACATCCATAGCAGAACCATACAAAATTAATCAAACCTACCAACTAATAATATCACAACCATTATGGCATTTCAATGTCGAACATAGACAAGTTATCACATATCAAGAGAACATCAGTTTCCCCGAAAAGCACTTCCAAAGTTTCTCCTTGAGGTTAAGAATTCTCAATGTTTAAGAACATGAGTAATGATGAAACTGGACCAAACCATGTTCCAATTCCAAGCGCTATATGCTCTGTATAGGCCTTTCTTTTGTGTATGCCAAGGGGTTTGACATAACACTCATGGAGTACATGAACCACTTTCTTCAGATGAAGAAAAGATTTTATATTGCCTACAGTGCCGAGGATATATAAAACTTAACTAAAATGAAAACCTTTGAGCTTCGTCCATGATTAAGAGCTCCTTAATTTTGATCCTCAGAGGTAACCAAAGCAATATGTAAGATATTAACATGAACCTCCAAAATTGTGAAGTAGAAGGTTAAAAGTCCAAACCAAACTACACAGTAAATAAATAGTAATATGGCAGTTGATATTTGTACGATGCTTATTTTATGAACTTGCTGACTTGTTGAACAAACTTTAGTTCAAGACTTCAAGCATGCCAAAGATACTCAAATCAGCATGAATGGGCAATTTACCGACAGAAACTAAATTTGTTTAACTAAAATGCCAACCTTTGAGCTACAGAAATTTTGAGCTTCGTCCATGATTAAGAGCTCCTTAATTGAGCCTCAGAGGTGACCAAAGCAATATGAAATATATTAACATGAACCTCCAAAAGTGTGGAGCACAAGGTTCAAAATCTAAACCAAACTACATAGTAAATAAATAGTAAATATGGCAGTTGATGTTTGTACAATACTATTTTTAGGAAGTTGTTCACTTGTTGAACAAAATTTAGTTCAAGCCTTCAAGCATGCCAAAGATACTGAAATCAACATGAATGGAAAATTTACTGACAGAAACTAAATTTTGTTTTCATGCTATGAACAAAGAAATCAAGAAAGATCAAAAAGCATATTTAAGACCTAAATAACACAAGTCTCAAATTTTTACCTTTGTGTTTGGAATGAAGCAAAGACACAATCAAACCCTAGTGATATCTGGGGAAGATTATAGTTCTTATAGATTGTACTTAGAGGGCATGTAGCTAAAAAGGACTTTAAGTATCTGTACTACAGACTACTAATTTCACTTTGTCAAAAAGGTTAGTTTGTTGAGATGAAGGACTATGAAAACAACCATTTGAGAAAGACATAGTAAGACTGTTATTTAATTCCATGCATACATATAACTAAGTTATTTTTTATATAAACATTTTGGTGGATGGAAAATAAAAGTTTCCAAACCTTCTTTTCTATGATGAACAACAAAAATACATGGAAAACATCAAAGCCCAGTTAAGAGACAAAGAAACCCTTCAGGAAAAAAATCCAAAAGCATGCCAAGAATATTCTCAACTACTGTGAAGAAAAGATACAAGTTATGGCCACTAGAGTAGCAGAAGAAAAATAAAAATAATTATTATAATGTCAAGTTTGAAACTGGACCAACTGCGTTTTTGTACACCTGGTCTCTAGAGGTACACAAAATACAACATGACCAAAACCTTTGTACCATCTTTATGAGCATAGAGGTTCAAAGCTATAGTTGTATAACATATGTGCTCCGTGACTAAGAACTTGTCAGAGATAATATCAACAAAGATGTATCTATACTATAATATCCTATAAGTTAAAAAAGTGAAGAATAAACCTTGAAAAAACCTTTTTTACACTGCCATTGGGAAATGGCTCAAGCAATCCAAAACACCTCAAAGACAAACATAAAAAATCCATCACTTCATGATAACATGCTCAGCTAAACTAGTAACTGTAAGCACAAAGGCCTACTTAATCTGCCAGTCCCACTGACTTTTTACCTAAATCATAGAAATCTTGAAGGCTTGCCTGTATTTTTCCCTTTATGTCACACAAATCTTTGTTTGGTCCCAACATTTGGAATAGTTGACCATATGCTTTCTTGTGGGCTTTCTTTAGACCAATAAACCATCAAATTTGGATAGAAAGATCATTGTACCTTATATTATTCTATAAGCTAACCAGTGGCTAGTTCTCATGTGATAGGTATAAGAATGCAAGGAACATTAGCTAATAGCTATCAATCGTCTTGCTTCTTGAAGAGTTATAAAGATTTTAACAGAATTCAATTGAAAAGATAAAATCCTGGAAACCAAGCACGATACCATGCCTGAAATCATTTATATCTTCTGACCATTTTTGTTTGGATGTCAATCATCTGTCTCGTCCACACATCATTGTTGTGATTTTGACCCTCCAGCTTTGGAAGCAGGGCTGCCTTTTGGAAATCAATAAGTTGTTCTATCTTGAGTCCCAGCTTCCATGTGTTTGGCCCGGTATGCTCTGTTTCTTCAATTCTGTAATTAAATGAATTTAACATTGAGGTCTATTTTATTGTAATATAATACAAGCCTGTAGGCATTTATGCTAAACCAATGAATTGTTGAGTAAATAGATATAAGGTCATTGGGGGAGGAGTGGGAAGAACTACCTCGCGCAATGGCAATTCATCTGCTTCATGCATGTGCACAACCTGGCCCATCTTTGGCCTCTTTTCTGCATCCAGATCAACACATCTTAGTGCCACCAAAAATGCCTTCTTGAGAGCTTGTGTAGATGGTTTTACTTCCAGATTTGGATCTAGAACTTCTTCAAAGCGTCTATTCCCTACCATCATCTTTAACCAACCAACAAGGTTCACCTGCAGCATGAGCCCGTGTAATTATTCCAATGTGAATTTTATGAGTGTATCTCCATTTTTAGCCTCTTGGTTATACCTAGAAAATGCATACAGTTATAATGTAATATAGACGTACCTCTCCTGCATATCTACCATAGTCAACTGGTTCTCGTCCAGTGATAGCCTCTAGTAGGAGGACCCCAAAACTATACACGTCACTTCTTTCATTCAACAACCCTGTATTTGCATACTCTGGGGCAACATATCTAGAAGCAACAGTAAAATCATGGGTAAATTAAGTCATTCATTTCATGTCTGTAAAAGCTCCAGTGTGGTACCAAAAATATCATTGAAGCACCTAAAAGTGTTGATTTTGACAGATTTTGATTATGTATACAAATCAATCAAACCAACACAATACAACTGATGATAATATTAGTGTAAAAATTTAAATATCAAATAATGCAGTCCATCAGTGCCTGAATTTGCAATTCAATTTGATCTTCAAGCATAATCTAGACAAGAAATTCAGGAGCTAACATAAATGTTTGCAAGACAAATAAACAGGAACAAACCAGCCAAATAGCATTGCATAGAATTTTCAGTTAGAACTGCGAACATAAAACCAACCATAACAAAATATAACACAAACAAATTCGAGAGGATAGAGTTTCCATGCTCATATAAAGAGCGATCTAATGAGAGAGAATTTAAGTAAAGCAAATCTAAGACTTCTTAAGAAATGCTAATGGTCCACCAATAAATTATGGCAATGCACAAACTTTAGTATAGTACAAATACTGCGACATCAGTCAGGCCATGGTCTAGCAGCAAGCTGGAATGCTTGCAGTGATGATGACCCAGGTTCAAAACCTGGAGGGCACACTCCCGGCAATAATGTTGTTAAGAAAGCATTTCAAGGTGTGGGTTGTGCTAATGCAGCAACACTGGTTCTCATAATAATGTGGTTGTGTTGTTAAGGTGGGCCCTTGTGCAAATGCACTCTTCTTTGCATATGAGGCCTGGTGCAAGTCCCAAGTGACTTTTAACGATCTAGATACTTCGTAGTCACAACTTCATAGCCAAAGGTTTCTTGGTTGTATTTGGTGATCTCTTGTGAAGAGTTACAGACCCTCTCAGGTCAAAAGGGATTTAACGACCAAAAAAGTACAAATACTGCGTCATAAGTAACAATTTGAGCTAGCCGAAGGATTTTTGGTTGTATTGATGATATCTTGTGAGGGGTTTTGAACCCTCTCAGATCCGAAGGGGTTTAACAACCAAAAAAAGAAAGAATACATCATCATAAGTAACTATTGGAGCCATCAACTTCAAAGTTCAAAGTAGTAGAGGAACGAACTTCTGTTAAGGCAATACATCCAATTGATATATAAATACAAAATGCCATGTTATTCGCTGACCTTTGTGCTGGGCAGCTCCTTAGTAGTGGAAATGTTCCAAAATAGCATGCATCTTCCGAAGATCTCATCTAAAGACAATCATCATATTTTACCAAAGGCCCTTTAGAATATTATTTAGTATTTCATTCATCTAATTACCTCACTCGAAACAAAGTCATGCAAGATGTCAAAATGTTTTGTCGGAAGCTTAAGTTTACATGACATCTCACTCAAAATCATTTTCCAGCCAACATAAGGGGCCCCTGTATGTACTACACATGCCCATGGAGAGTGGACTTTGATGCCCTCGACGACCGTGGATTTGATAGCTGCTGGTTGTGAATTCCCGCTGCATAGGCGATGGGGTTGGGTGCAATCTAGAATTTGAGTCGATGGATTTTCCTTCTTGGCTCTGATGACGTGCCTGTGGATTTTTCTTCTTCAATAACATTTTCTGGTGAAGATTCTCACTCTAGTACAGAATGCTCATGGCATCAAACATCTCCTTAGCCAATTTATTCTCTGTGATGTGAGGGGTTAGATGGTCCTTCACCAAATCTAAAACGATTTTCTTCGCCTTGGCTGCCTTGTTATGGTTGGCCAAGTTTGTGCAATCAATAGAAGCTATAGGAGTCACTTCAACAAAGACCCATAGAACAACCTCTTCCAATAGCATCTGTAGTTTGCACTTCCAAGGTGTAAAGTTGGAAGCACCTCCTCACATATCACACTGTCCAAGACCGAGAGTAGTCATTCCTACAACTACTAGAACACAACTATACCAAACAAATAGTTGGAAAACAAAGAAAATCATCACCCTATCACAAGCATAGATTGTCTCTATCAAGGACACAACAACACTCCAATCACAGGAAAACTTAGGCTGTCACACCCTATAACCCATCACAAATCTAGATCTCTTCAATCACTAAAGACACCTGAGCATCACACCTGCCGAAAGCCTATGACAGCTACTTCTCACAGAGAACTGACATCCTGGAAGATTTTAGGGAACGTACTCTGATACAATGTTAATTTTAGATCATGGTAACCAGATTTTGCATTCGAAATTAACCTAAACACTAGGTAGCTAAAAACTGAAAACCTCCAAAAAAACGAGCAACTTCTGAATAAGGTAATCTACAAACACATACTGTCGGAAATACGAACAGCGCAAAAAAAAAACTCAATGCTCAACAGAGCATCCATCTTCTATTGAAAACTGAAAGAAGAATTACATCGCTATAGCTCAAAACACAAATAAGCTAACCAACACAATGGTCCGCCCAACATCTCCTATATAGACTAGGAGAAACTAGGATTACAATCAATGCTCTCCATCCTTGTGGAGGAGGCCCCACACATCCTTGGGGAC
>JASDQU010101345.1:66900-79303 GCA_032191745.1 Picea mariana | reverse complement strand
TCGATTCATCGTCAACTATGGAAATCACATTAACATTGCAATGCTAGATAATAGATGTCTGACATGTACCTAATGTCGAGGTCATCATCGCACAGGACACCCAACCTCCAAAGATTTTTGGACTCACAACAACATTGTAATTGTCATGAAAAAGAAACACTAAAGTCGATGCTCTTTGCAAGTCTGACAATCCTGTAGTCTAAGTGTTTTGACAATGACAAGCCTTTTTTTTCACCACATTACCTCCTTGTAGTCAATGGCACTTTTCCCATTTCCATCGCCAGTGTTGATGTCCGAAGTTGAAGCTATCTAGAGCCTGGAGTCACCGCTAGTGTGGATGCTTGAAGTTGAAGCTACCTAGAGCCTGGGGTCATGACTTGTTACACTTTATATTAGTACCAGTAGTGATCAAAATTTGATTGTATGTCGAGTCTGTTACTACATATAGAGGTTGCTCAACAATATTTGAGATAGAAGTTGGTTGTCTGTCAAGTCTATTACAACTTTGTCATAAAAGGTTTTGTAATTTTAAAATGTTGATTCAAACACGCATACAGTTTCTCACCTTCGTGAGGATCCAAATTTATAGTTTCCTTCTGAGTATATTCGGGCATGGAGTAATATTTGGCGTCACTTCTAAATATTCCATACCATTTTGTGAGCCAGGATGTCTTCCACCCCTATGACGAAAGATATATTCTGGTGTAATCTGCAACATTTGATACACTTTCCAAATCTGTGTTGTTGGAAGAAGCTATATACTTCAATAGAGGATCATTTTGCAGGTGACTTGAACGTCCCTTCCAATTTACAACAATAAAACAAAGAAATTCAACATACAAATATTCAGGCAGGCCTTTCAACCAAACAGATGATCGAATACAGGGAGAATACCAGTCACAACATACTTGAATTTTTTTTGTCTCAACGTTTGTTGGCTAACATGATTCCTCCCCCCCCCCCCAAGCTGATGTCACATAAAACCACTCCCTCGTCTTTGAATTGGGCCTAAATCACATCTCTAAGTTGTCTCAGATGTCGATGACCATGAACATTACAAGGAAGGCACCTTAAACCCCAAGTTTTTGATGATAGAGGCAAATTAACACTTAGCAAAGTATGTAATGTTGAATAAAAAACTAATCAAGGCAGGCCATATCTAGAAGATACAAAATATTCAAGAAGCTGGGATAGATCTAGCTAGCAACACCAATGAAGTCCAAGACCTGAAATTGATATTCAACTCATTTTTTTCAACCAGGAAATCATTTGATGATCAAGATGAAATCTATAAAAGACTATCTACAGGCTTGATTCTTGTACATATTTTCTTTTTTTGTCCGTGGGAGCCCCAATCGCAGTCATTATGGAAAACAAATTTAAATTTCATAGAATATCTGCTGAACTATTTCAAGACAACTATTTTGGGAAATAATTGCAGATGTAGTTTGTAACCTAGTTTATCTTAATATAGAATATTTGAGGTTTTTGTATGGTGTTTTCCAATGTCTGATATTGTTTTTTATTTTATTTTGTATTTTTTTTTAAATTGACTCATTTTACTGTACAACTATTGATAGATGAATTCAACCTCTTTCTACAAGAATTTAAGATGCTCTTTGATCTATGGTTAAACATGCACGACAAGCTTTTTTTTTTCTGCCTAGCACTTCGATTTAAATAAAAGCTACTCTATTCTCTCCTTACATTTTACATAGAAGAATAATTGTGATAGGACATAGTTATGTGGCGCCCACCCTATACTTAAGAAATAAATGGGTGGACCCATCTTACTTTCATTCTTCGGGGTCCTATAAATAGAATGAATTAATGACTCTATTTCAACAAGGAAACTCAGGTGTTGATGTCATGTTCCTGTTCAATATTGTGCATATATTACAACTTCTTTTATTTGACAATATTCTTGCATATAAAAAATGTTACATCATATATATATATATATATATATATATATATATATATATATATAATTCTTTCTATTTCTTATGCGTTTCAACGAAAATTGCGAACTGAAAAACACCCTAGAAATTGGAAGATGCTTTACATTTGGACCACAAATAATCTATTAAGATAAATTGATATGAATACTATTGGAATAAATATAAAAAAATTCTCTTTAAACTTGAAGTTGTCTTTGTCGAACCCCAAGTATATTAGATAGTCGAGACTAAATGATCATTTCTCCCTTTGTTTCCCCTTCTCTATACTTACCCATTTTTGCCTTGTGTTCTTCCCCTCTATTATCCCTTTGTAGTTCTATATTTAGTCACATTTCTATGATCATGACTTTCTAGGTTGGAGGGATTGATAGATGATCATCTTCATCTATATATTCACATCATGAGACCGACCAACTATGGTCCCTTTCAATACTTAGCCAATTATCTGATCATCGGGTCCCGGGTTAGCGCTGTCGAACACTTATGCCCCATGTTCTGTTATATACATATTGCACCCAAAAAATTATGTGATCTGCAATTTATGCATTTACTAGCGAGAACTCACCATGGGTTCGAAAAGATTGGCATTAATAAACAAATAGTAGATGTTTTTCTATGAGATACTTACCCCTTTTCCCTTTTCTTCTTCCTGTCTATTATCCCTTTCTGGTTATATACTTAGTCGCCTTTCTATGATCGTGGGTTCCTGGGTTGGTGGAATGACAGATCTTCATCTCCATATATATCCTCACATGATGAGTCTGAACAACCGTTGTTCCTTTCCATACTTAGCCAATTTTATGGCTGCAGTTTCTAGGGTTGGCACTATCAAACTCTGTTGTTGCTTGTTCTGTGATATACATATTGCACTCAAAACTTCTGTGTTCTACAATTCCACCCCATACTCCTCGAACTTGCAAGCTTCACTCTACCTGGGTTCACAAAAGTTCAAAGCATCTATCACTTTCTTCCATCCCCACTACCTTCACACCCTTCCCAATGCATATTAGTTATGGTTTTACTAGTGACAATTGAACACACTAGTACAAAACAATTGGCATTAATAAGAAAAAAACCTCGAGGAGATCTCCCATTAACATGCATTAAACCGCCATTTACAGTACTCGGAACGACCATCGTTCCTTTCCATACTTAAGAAAAATTTTCCACTTGCTCTGTGATATACATCTTGCACCCAAAAATTCTGTGATCTACAATTCCACCCTAGGCTCCTCCAACTCACAAGCTTCACTTTACCCGGGTTCATAAAAAGTTTCAAACCATTTATGGCTCCCTTCCATCCCTGCCACATTTGTGCCCTTCCCAATGCACATTAATTATTTCATCCTCTAGATTGCACTTCCATTGTTCTGTGACCTACAAACAACACCCAGAACTTCGCGATATACAAATTGACTGTCAGACTCCCAGATCGTCCCCTCTTCCATGTTACACATTACGCATTCAAATGTTTCGAGCGATACAATTTGACCATTGGGGCCTCACGTATTATGGGGAAACCTTGTCACCCTATTTTGGATCCTCGGGTTGGCGGGTTCGTGAAATCTCCAATTCCTAGTCACTATTTCCTGTGTCGGCCACCTTCGTACTTCTTTCCAAATATGCAACAACAAAGGTTTAATGCTAAGAGTTCATCATGCAACAACCATAAATATCGTCATACTTAAACACTTTCCAGGCTACTGTTTCCCTATTCCATACTTAGACACTTTTTCGATTGCGGGTTCCCAGATTGACAGGCTCAAAATTGTGTTTCGAATCTTCCGTGACTTGAAAACAGTACCCCGAGTTTCGCAATATACAATTTGTCTGCTAGAATACCCTGTCATGAGTCTGACTGTCTGATGTTCCTTTCAATACTTAGCTGCAAGTTGGTTGTATGTTCATGATGTGGTACATTTCCATGGTTGCACATGTTGCAACCATTGTTTATCGAGTCCAACCTACCGTTTCCCTATTCCATACTTAGACACTTTTTTGATTGCGGGTTCCCGGACTGGTGGGCTCAAGATTGTGTTTCCAATGTTCTGTGACTAGAAAATAGTACCCGAAGTTCCACGATATAAATTTGTCTCCAGGAATGCACCATCATGCCCTCTTCTGTGTTACTCATTTTGCGGTCAACACTTCCCAGACATACAATTTGGCCCTCGGGTCCTCAGCTCTGCTGGTTGTATATTGCAACCCTATTTTGAAGTCCGAATGACTACTTTCGATAATTAACCATTCCTTAATTGTTGTTCCCTGTCCCCACCACCTTCGTACTTCTTTCTGGATATGAAATTAGTAATCCTTAATGCTAACACTTTGTCATGCAGGAACCTCAAACATTTCCATTAATGAGCGAAAGGCTCAAGGAGATCTCCCACACGTCTACGATATACAAATTGATCACCAGAATCCCACATCATCCCATCTTCTGTGTTACACTTTTTTCACTCAAAAGTTCTGAGACATACAATTTGACCCTCGGGAAGTCACCTCTTTTGGGGAACCATTGTCACCCTAGTTTGAAGCTCATCTGACCGCTTTCCATACTTTCCCATTTCATGGAATCTCTTTCGTGGATCCTCAGGTTGGCGGGCTCACGAAATCTTCAATTCTTAGTCACTGTTTCCTGTGCCCTCCACCTTCGCACTTCTTTCAAAGTATGCAATGACCAAGGTTTAATGCTAATAGTTCATCATGCGAAAACCATATAGACCGTCATTAAAAAAAAAAGGCTCAACGAGATAGTCACAATGACTATCGCTACAAAACTTGCCCAGAAACATGTAGAAAAGATCTTGCCAGGTAATGGGATATATATTACAAATTTCAATATATTAGCGAAAATGAGTCTAGCCTACCATTTCCCTATTCCATAGTTAAGCCACTTTTTCGATTACGGGTTCCCGGACACGCGGGCTCACGATTGTGCTTCCATTGTTCTATGGCCTACAAATAGTACCCAGAGTTTCGCGATATACAAATTGACCTCTAGACTGTCCCATCATGCCCTCTTCCGTACTATACGTTTTGTACTCAAAAACTTCTGAGACATATAATTTGACCCTCGGGCCCTCACCTCTAATGGTTGTACCTTGTAACCCTATTTTGAAGCTCGACCGACCACTTTTGATAATTAGCCACTCCTTAATTTCTCTTTGTCGTCCCTGCGACCTTCGTACTTCTTTCTAAATATGCAATTAGTAACCTTTGATGCTAACAACTCATCATGTAGGAACTGTCAACATTGTCATTAATGATCAAAACGCTCGAGGATATCTCCCATTAATATGCATTAAACCAAGATCTACGAAGATTTATATTATCCCTTTCAATTATTCATCTCAAACAAAATGGAATGTCTTTCACGGGTCATCGCATTGGCGCGTTCACGAAATCTCCAATCCTTAATTGCTCTTCGTCATACTCGCCATCTTCTCACTTACAGGTATGCAATTACTAGTCTTTAATGCTAACAACACATCATGCAACAACCGTCGAGATTATCATTAATGAGAAAAAGGCTCGAGGAGATCTCCCATTCACACGTATTGGACCAAGATTTGCGGAGGGTTATATTAGCCCTTCCAACTCTTCATTTCAAACATCATCTAGAGAAAACAAACGTTCTCGTAAACATATGGAAACATCTCGACAACAGTTCTGTGGAGATACAGTGAATATCTTCGGACATGAGGACCAAAACTTCTAGTGGTCTAGGGAATACTCTTACTATTCATATTATTCCACCTAGAACGAAGTGATTTGGACCTCTATAATTGCTTGTGCAGGCTGCATCCCTGAGGTTTTTGACTGTAAGGAGGTCGTCTCTTGGTGCGTCGAAAAATATATTTCAATCCAAAGAATTATTCCACTGCGTGACCATTCTCCTGTTTCTTTTTCACCTCAGGTATTTTGTAAGATGTTAAGATTGTTGGAGCCAACCTCGACCTTCATAGGACAAGACTGCAAGCAGTTCCTAGAAAAACATGACAATGGGTTGGAACTCTTACCCGAGTTCCTCGAATACCCGATAGTAGTTCCTGAAGATATCACAAATTTGCAGGTCAGTTCCTTTAGAAACTCATTCCGGGAAATTTCTTGGTTGTTTACAAGGATAATAGGACATGAATCCATGACAAGCATTTCTCGCATAGTTCTTTATATTTTGTATTTCATAGTCAAGGAACAATCCATTTTTTATTGGGGGAAGCTAATTTACATTGAGATATGTTCCCAATTGTCATGATTCAAAGAAGATGATAAATTGTATATGTCATCCTACTTGATTTCCGTGATAGAACAATGTTGTCTGTTTCCAAAACTGTCTCTGTCCAACAAGATAAACTATGAATTCGACCCAGTAACATTCTGGTACCAGGCCTTGTGGAGGCATAAGGAATCCCATTGTTTTTATGAGGTTTTTAATGACTTTGTCTTGGTTTTCAAAGATTTATTGTTAGGAAAGGATGCTCCCCGGATGTCTGGACAGGAAACCAAGTTTTTGGACAGGAAGGGGACACTTGAACAAAAGGAAAATTACAGTGTAATAATGATCTTTGGCTCCAAGGAAAATCTTGCTTTCCTTCCATGTCACATCACGGACAAGATGTTTGTTATAGAAATAGCAAGGAAATACAACTACTAGTTTTATTTTTTCCATGGCAAGAGAAAAAAATAGTTCATTCCTCTACCCTAGAAATTCGGGGACTTCATGTTAAGAAACGTCAACAAGATTGATGAATTCGTAGGCCATTTCAAGAACTTGAACCTAAAATATGTTGAAAGGCTAAGAGGGTTCAACCCTAATGGCATTTTTCGATAACATTTACTAGAAGTTGGATTTAACAACTATTTTATCCATACACGCCTGACTAAAGACAGAGACAGTGATGAAAACACTCTTTCTCTTGACGATGGCGACATAGAGACATTGAAAAGCACAACTGAATTGTACAGACAACAGGGAAAAGGCTCCGGTGAGAAGAGTGTCGATTCCCTGACCAACACTCCCAAGAGCGCAACATCATGGATCATCGCTTCAACGGCCCACCCCAGTAAGAAAACAACCCAGAAACATTCAAACAGAGGAGGAGATAAGAACCCTCCTCATGGAAAAATTGATAGTTGTCACAAGCTTCTCATGACAAAGAAGAGAAAAAACATTGTAAGGTAGGGGGAAGAGCCTGAAACTGAAAGTGAGAACATGCAACTTGAAACTGTTGTGGATGATGTGTTCCGCAAAGTTGATCAACCCCCGGACGCGATGCACCATAGTTAGACAATGAAAATAGATGAGATCGACATTTTTGATGAAGATGAATCCTTCATATTCCAGAGCACTGTTTTTGACAGCCAATCTAAAAATTTAATTATTGAAAAGAGATATGTAACAAATAATAAAGGAAAATCTCATTCAGAGATTAACCTTAGGAAAATGCAGTTGTCCCAAATCTCCTGATTTCTTCGAGCAACCGCATATGCTCTTGATGATTCCATTGGAGGAATTGAAGTGGAGAATGCCAGACTGAACGACTGAATCAAGGAATTGGAGGAGGCTTTGATTCCTACCCCATTGTTTGCCAGTCCTTTAAAAAAAATTGTGCCTGCCACCCCTGCAGCCAAGTTAAAAGGATCCTCTAGTCTCCTCACATCCTGTAGAGGCTATGTAGAGAAGAATATCAAGAAAATAATGGAACTAATTACTGAAGCCTGGGAAACATCACAAAATATAGCTTCCTTTCGAACGAGAGAAAATGATTTGCACGAAAATTTGCAGGAGAATTTAAAAAATGAAGAATGTTTCTATCTACAGACGGCGATCCCTTTTGGAAACCATGTCATCAACATCTCATATTTGAAAATAAGACAAGAAGATCTCCCCTCCCCAAACTGGATCAAACAATTAAAAGCATGTTGGACAGAGAAAGTTAAGAACCTACACCTCATTGTCGAATCATGTGAACAATCCATATCAAAGAAAGAAGAATTATTCACAAACTTGACCCAAATAGACTTAGCCAGAAGTACCAACGAGGTTCAAGACCCAAACTTAATCCTCAAATTCTTGTCCTTAACCATGCAAGCCTTTGATGAACAAGTTGACATTTTAAAGGGGTTGTCTTTAGAAAATTTTTACGACGTCCTTGAATATGGTCAAGATGACGTCGAGAACTGGCTAGTGGACTATTCGACACACAATGAAGAAATTGAACAGGCTCTGCATATTATTTCTATCGATCTAAGGAGATTAGAATACGATCTTTTCAACATAGAAATATGGGATGAAATCAACGTGGCCCCCATGAGAAGCTACATTGAAGAATGGCTCCAAAGGAGAATGGACAAGCTCACCGACGAAGGGAAACAACCGGTTGGCACGATTCCAGTGGTCGTCGATGAGAGCAACAAAAAGGCATCAGCTTCATAGTAAGTCTATATTGATCACATCTTTATACTAATCACATCTTGCTTTCTTTATCAATCCAGTTATTCTACCTCTTTAAATAAAAATCTATGACCAAAGACTGATAACTTCCAATTTCTTCTTTTTAGGTCTTCCTCTCTACCATCGCGGACTTCTTCTTTCTACAGTCTTATTTCTTGTACTTATTTCTTTTATGGTCCATGGGATCCCCAATCCCAGTCTATATTACAAACACATTTAAATTTCGAGAAATATGTAGCAGATTCCATAAATATGTAACAGATTCTAGAAATATGTAATATACATCAATAATTTTTGATAAATTTCAAAGAAAACTAATTCGGGAACAATTTTGACACTGTATTCAGAATGCTAAATTAGTTCTCTTTATGCATATCAATCATCTTCTTTTATTTTAATGTGCTCGGAATTTTTTTTCTTCATCCATGTTGGAAGTCAGGAAATTGTGCTTATTATATTTGAACCTTTATTTCAAAAAAAGCAAAAAAAACAAAAAAAAACTACTACTATCCTTTTTTATTGCTTCAAGTCATTACGACGGAAATTTTATAAGTCCCATATTTGAACTATACATGCCCCAGGAAAAAAATTAAACATGAGTATCACATCTATAAAACCGTAGTAGGATTGACATACTCGTTTGCATATTAACCCCATATTAATATAATATTATGATTAACTAATTCAGGAGGTTCTTCGGGGCTCCGGCCTTACTATCGCAATGACATTCTCCCTGGGTCATCTACCAACCCGATGTCTTATGGTTGGCATGTGACACACTGGCACGAGTCATCTTCTGCATGGATACCACTTGTACTTCAAGCTGCTTCCCACGTGTCTCTCCTGCTTCGGGCTTCTATTTCTCCCTCGTTCCTGCTATAGCAGTGCATTTATTCCCATTCCAACCTGGAAGGGACTACGTTGCCATGCAACACTTGTTAATATATAGATTTACATAAGTAAATTATTATTTCCTTATAATGATAAAGATTTATAATGTTGTTTTGGAATAAAATAATATATTAGAGTTGGTTTGAAATAATATAACACTGAGTTATAAAATTAAGAGGTTTGAAATAACATTACATTGGGTTATAAAATTAAGTTGAATTTATAATCATAGTGAATTAGGGTTTGAGTTATAAAATCAAGAGGTTTGAAATAACATAACATTGGGTTATAAAATTAAGTTGAATCTATAATCATAGTGAATTAGGGTTTAGTAATTATGTTTTGCAATATAACACACATAACATATTAGAGTTGGTTTGAAATAACATAAAATTTGGTTATAAAATTAAGTTGAATTTATAATCATGGTGAATTAGGGTTTAGTAATTATGTTTTGCAATATAACATACTCATTTCTTGTTTATGGTTAAAAGTAAATATAACATACTCATTTCTAGTCTATGGTTAAAAGTAATAATGAAAGAAGAAAAGTAAGGGAAATTAATGGTTAACCAATATGATAAAAGTTGATTTTAAAAATATAAGTTAAAGCTTTCCAGTCTTTTACACTTTGAAACAAAGAGACTTAAAATGCATTTAATATTATTTTGATAGAGTTCATGTTCATTATAAAAAAAAAATTGTTCATCCATTTTCTTGATATGGAAAGAAGAAACTTCTCAATAGTTTCTCCAAAAATTGAGAACTTTGGGACCCTTCTTTTCAAGTTTACTATATTTGCTAGGTTATGTTGTGATCATTTTTAAGTTTGGTTCGAAGTTCTAAATGTTTGATATATTTGCTAGGTTATGTTGTGATCATTTTTAAGTTTGGTTCGAAGTTCTAAGTGTTTGATACTGGTATTATTATATCTTTACAATATAATATAATATAATTAGTCGTTATAATATTATTACATTGGTTGAATTGACACATTTTATGAGATTGATTTTATTTGTAAAAAAAAAACCAGTAATAGTAATTAAAAAATGGTTTTCTTATGACAAATTTTAAGACATTGATCCTATTTGCAAAAAAACTTAGTAATAAAAAACAAAAATAGTTTCTTGGCTTAATTTATTATGATGAACTAAAATAATTTATTTGTTGTGCTTTAGTCTTCCATACATTTTTTCATATACATCTATTAATACTTTTAATATGTGAATCCCATGACTTTCACTCCTTTAGTTTGGATATTTGCAATCTTCTACCATTAAGTATCTTCATTATTTATCACATAATATCTCAAAGAGATATGGCTATGGAGTAATTATGAAGGAGGTTTGAAAATTACTTATATATAATATAAGTGAATTTCACTAATCATGGAAATTTCTTTGTTTTAATATTCATTGTTATTATTATATTCAACTCTACATTAAGATTTTATCATTACTAATGGGGGTAGTGGTTCATAGTTCAAGTTAATCTTTTTCAGTTTGGGGTTTATTTTTCACCAGTTAAAGATGGAAATTCACCATCACATACTTTGAGACCAAGGCATATCTATATAACATGGAGCTTGAAGTATAATAATATTTTATTTTCTCATACCTATTTAAAGATTCACACTTTAAGTTCCTATATTAATTATGAAAATCAAAATTGTGTCATAATGTTAAAATAAGTTGTTACATACCTTGAGATCCAATGCCACATAGGATCGTTTTTCTTACTACCCTCTTATATAGGTATATATGAAGAGACTTATGGATCTTATCAACTTTCCAATGAGCATTCATCTTCAGATATTTTCTATAGTCCAAAGCTCAAGGTCTACTAAGAAATTCATTGTGACATATTACTCACATTTTCTCCACCTCAAATGTTAAAAGAGATCACTCTTCTCATATTTCTTCACAGACATTTGGCCAAGTTCACTTATATATCTTTATATCTCCTCTCCCCTCATCTTCCTATGATGCTCCTTCTTAAGCCTATTTTGTATACTTACTTCTCTCTTTTGGAAGTGCTTTATGCACTCTTTTCTCTTTTCATACATTTTTTTTCTGAGCCTCATTGACCAAATTCGATCACAACTAATATTAAGTTAAATTTAATAAATTGATTTAATAATCATAATTTAATTTCATCTTCTATAGAAATAACACAAGTAATCAATAACTTGGTTCGAATTTGGACCTCATGTTTAAAAGGATCACAATGATTCTCCAAACTAATTAGTGTTATGATTTTCATGCATAGGTCATTTGAATTGTTTGTCAATTGGTTCTAGCCTGAGTGGTTGTAGGATGGAGTGTTATCCTCCCCACTGAGGTTCTATTCTCATAAGTGACATGTTGAGCTCATAATGAGTATATTGTTGTAATGTCTTTGAGCCTTGTTGACCTAGCCTTGTGCCCTAAAGAATCTAGGTTTATCCTGGGTACCATCCTCGGAATGATGGGAAGTACATGGTGGTTTTCCTGAGGATATGTTACCTAGAAAAAAAAAGTGATCCAAAATTGGATCCCAATTAAATATCTTTTGTAAACTTTGTAATAAGAATTTAATTGTTTTTGCAAAATTGAGTGAATAGTCCGAAAATTATTTCAACTTGGAAAATGAAAATGAACCATTGTGATGGTTGGCCTTCCAAGGCAACCCATTAAATATGAAGGTTGTTGAGAAAAAGGGTATTCAAAAGAACATAGGATATCAGGAGAGCCTAGGAGGAAATGAATGAGTAAGACAATAGTAGAAAATGAAAGACTTAGAAGAGGAATCATGTTCGAAGGTCGTATGTTGTCTAAGTTAAAGCTATCTACAATTTTCCTAGTGAGTAAGAATGCATTAAAACCTTGATTTGGAATGCATGGCTCACCCTTATAACCATTTCTTGAGCTATATAAAATTCCCACCAAATGTTGGTTTTCTTGTTTGGGTCTCTAGGGTAAAATCCATGTGTCGATTGTGCATTTGAATTAAATGTGGTTTCCTACTTGTTGTGTGAATGGGTTTTATTTTTTAAGTTTGACTTAGTTTTTGGATATAGGTCTATGTATATTCCACTAATTAGAGATGCATAGTA
>JASDQU010101345.1:40287-64271 GCA_032191745.1 Picea mariana | reverse complement strand
AATGTTAAAATAAGTTGTTACATACCTTGAGATCCAATGCCACATAGGATCGTTTTTCTTACTACCCTCTTATATAGGTATATATGAAGAGACTTATGGATCTTATCAACTTTCCAATGAGCATTCATCTTCAGATATTTTCTATAGTCCAAAGCTCAAGGTCTACTAAGAAATTCATTGTGACATATTACTCACATTTTCTCCACCTCAAATGTTAAAAGAGATCACTCTTCTCATATTTCTTCACAGACATTTGGCCAAGTTCACTTATATATCTTTATATCTCCTCTCCCCTCATCTTCCTATGATGCTCCTTCTTAAGCCTATTTTGTATACTTACTTCTCTCTTTTGGAAGTGCTTTATGCACTCTTTTCTCTTTTCATACATTTTTTTTCTGAGCCTCATTGACCAAATTCGATCACAACTAATATTAAGTTAAATTTAATAAATTGATTTAATAATCATAATTTAATTTCATCTTCTATAGAAATAACACAAGTAATCAATAACTTGGTTCGAATTTGGACCTCATGTTTAAAAGGATCACAATGATTCTCCAAACTAATTAGTGTTATGATTTTCATGCATAGGTCATTTGAATTGTTTGTCAATTGGTTCTAGCCTGAGTGGTTGTAGGATGGAGTGTTATCCTCCCCACTGAGGTTCTATTCTCATAAGTGACATGTTGAGCTCATAATGAGTATATTGTTGTAATGTCTTTGAGCCTTGTTGACCTAGCCTTGTGCCCTAAAGAATCTAGGTTTATCCTGGGTACCATCCTCGGAATGATGGGAAGTACATGGTGGTTTTCCTGAGGATATGTTACCTAGAAAAAAAAAGTGATCCAAAATTGGATCCCAATTAAATATCTTTTGTAAACTTTGTAATAAGAATTTAATTGTTTTTGCAAAATTGAGTGAATAGTCCGAAAATTATTTCAACTTGGAAAATGAAAATGAACCATTGTGATGGTTGGCCTTCCAAGGCAACCCATTAAATATGAAGGTTGTTGAGAAAAAGGGTATTCAAAAGAACATAGGATATCAGGAGAGCCTAGGAGGAAATGAATGAGTAAGACAATAGTAGAAAATGAAAGACTTAGAAGAGGAATCATGTTCGAAGGTCGTATGTTGTCTAAGTTAAAGCTATCTACAATTTTCCTAGTGAGTAAGAATGCATTAAAACCTTGATTTGGAATGCATGGCTCACCCTTATAACCATTTCTTGAGCTATATAAAATTCCCACCAAATGTTGGTTTTCTTGTTTGGGTCTCTAGGGTAAAATCCATGTGTCGATTGTGCATTTGAATTAAATGTGGTTTCCTACTTGTTGTGTGAATGGGTTTTATTTTTTAAGTTTGACTTAGTTTTTGGATATAGGTCTATGTATATTCCACTAATTAGAGATGCATAGTATTGTAGTACTCACCATTAAATATTGATTCAATCACTAAATTAATTGCTACAAGATTGCTATTCATTCCTTTTTACCGTTGGAAAGATAATTATACACGTTAACCTCATTCCCAATATGGTTTGACTCCCTCCCATGAATTGGTTTTTTCCTACTTCATTCACTAAGTGATTTCCTTGCTTGTGTGTTATGCTTGGGACTATCTACTTATAGCCATATTTATACATAATTGTTTGGAATGCATTGTCAATAGCTACAACCATGTATTCATCAACCAATGTGTGTAGCCAAATGTGTGGAATTTTATATATTTGATTAATTAAATTATTGTCTCATGAATGGGAAAGAACTTAGAGATTGTGTAAATAGATTTGGTGTGCACTTGTTTCTTTACTTGAGAGTTGTGTAGACACTTTGATTTGTAGAGTAAACCTCGAGCATCATATTTTCCCACATAGTTTCATTCACATCAAACTCTAACTCTATTCATGTTAAGAGCTCTATGAGAATTGTGGTCTAAGGCAATAGATATATACATTTAGAAAACACAAGTTTTTGAGTACTAGAATTCAAGTAAGTAGAGCCATTCCTTTTACGTGCACATAAGTAGTGAAATTGGCAATGCAAAGATAGTGGACTTTCCTCTCTTTGATGGAAAATGGTCTAGCCATCACAAGAAAGTACCCAAGCAGTGTAATCCATCTTAGAAATATAAGTTTCCATTCATGCACCAAGAATATAACTAAACATTAAAAATTACATTATTTATTTTTCGCAAAATATCCATGTTTTCTTTTTAACGTTGCAAAATATTCATGTTTGCATCAAAGAAACATTGTTTGTTTTTTAACATTGGGCTACTCTCAATCATATTAAAAAGTGATATTTCTTTTTGCACATGATAACGTTGACAATGATAAGGATTGAACCTTTCATCCCCCTACCACACACACACACATATATATATAGAGAGAGAGAGATATAAAGAGTCTTATCTCAATTTTGAACTTCATTTTAAACCCATGAGGTCCATAACGTTGTGGGTATTCCAGTATCATACATAAGTGGTTAGTCCATTATCATGCTTAGGGTTCCATATACACTATAGAGATTTAAATTTCCAAACTTCCTAGAGAAATCTTGAGTGGTTTATTTTCATATATGTTATGAGGTAGGAAAATACAGAGGATGTTGATTGTTCATATTATGGTGTCTTGTTGATTTGATGAAAATATTATAAGTTTTATTATCTTTAGGAAAAAAATTATTAAATAGTAAATAAGATCGTTGTTTTCAAATTTCTATGGTGAGGAATTTCAGAGAGTTCTTTCGGATTGTCCACGGTTAGAGCCATTGTACCATAAAAATTTAAAACCCTAGAATGACTAAGAAGATTATTAAAAAGCCTCCTTCACATAGGGTTATTATCATGATATGATGTCAGGTCTTAATATTGAATCATGATCTATTGAACAAATATTGGGATGATGTTTACGGTAATGTCATTTTCTTCTTCTCATATAAAGGAATACCCAATTTGCACCTTTGTCTCTACTTTCCCAATTTTATTGTGGAGGTTTGAGAAGAACCAATGAAAAATTTGAAGACCTTAGGATAATAGTGAACCAGGTGGATATCGGTGGCCACCCACCTTTTTCGACTGGCTCAAAACAATTTTCTGACAATTTTGGCAATTTACTATTTTTAACAGGTTTTAACTTCTGGGGCCATTTTGAGAGCCTAAATGAAGGTTTTTCGAGATAGAGGTTCTCAATGATATTCAAAGGCATGATTGAACCCCCAAAATGAATATCGTCGATGATACCTTTCCAATGAGCTATCATACACCTAAAACATAGATTGTATGCAAAAGTTACAACCCCAAAAAGTTGATGTACTAACTTACCCAAACAGGGCCCACATGACTTTTGGCGCTTCATCTCCTAGGGTTAGGGTTTTGGATGTCTAGGGTTTTTGGAATTCCTATTTATTGTAAAAAGGCCTTCNTTCTTGTGAATGCGAGTAGCCGTCACATCTCTTCTCAGAGATAAGCTGACACCATTCTAGCGAGTCTTTCACTCTATATTTTTACAGTCTCTGTACATTTCTTTCATTAATAAAAATCATGTATTATTGTATATTTGTGTTTATGGTTGCATCTATGATATATTTCTATTATATTATTGGATATAAGCGATATCTCTGTGCATTTATTTATTATATCTCCACTCTCATTTCGTGCTGAAAATAATCCGGATCAGTGGTATCAGAGCATGCTGCTCTTGATCGTTTTTTCAGTGCATGTCCCCGTCGAGGTCCGAGTATAGCAAGTTGGGTCTCGAGCTTGTCTCTCTTGAACACAATCACTCTCACACACCCAAGAAACCCTCAATGGCGGAAGAAAAGAAAAACGACGGAGCAAATGATCCTATCAATCTGTTGCTTGAGCAAGCTCTCACGCGACAGAGGGACGAAATGATGGAGAATTTTACCCACATCCTTCAATGCCTACCGATAGCATCAGGCGCATATACATCAAGCGGCCACTTTGGAGGCACCTCACATTTCAAGGTACAAGCTAATTTTGATATTCCTGTATTTGAAGGACAGATAGATGCAGAAGCCCTAGAAAAATGGTTAACTCTTCTAGAAGGTTATTTCTCTGTTCATAATTTTTCCGACAAAGAAAAGATCACCTTCGCACTCCTTAAAGCTCTCCCCCATGTCAAACATTGGTGGAAAACTTACTGGGAGCAAAGTTCCACAGAGGAGTCTGGAATATATGGGGCCGATCCCACTTGGGATTTTTTTGTGGATGTGGTAAAGGAACAGTATTACCCTGTTGGAAACTATGAGGACCCGTACATGAGATGGACCACATTGCGGCAAGAAAGGGGCCAAGCAGTTCCAGAGTTCACCAATACCTTCCATACCTTGCGCACCAAGCTGGGTACCAAAGACTCCGAACGACATTTGGTTCTAAAATACCATGGGGCTCTATATAGATACATCGAGACTGAAATGGATTTTCTGGACATCTCATCACTCGATGCTGCTTACTGATATGCTATTAAAATTGAGCAGAAATTTAAGAACCAGAACAAACGGGAATTCAAGTTTGCAAATCTGCAACAACCAAAGTATGACAAAGACGACCCTAACAAACAATCTCCCGAAAACCAGTCCAAGACATAGGAAAAGAAGGGTCACGAGAAGAAAAAGAAGGACACCAGAAAATGGTGTGATTTCCATAAAATCCCCTGGCACAACACCGATGAATGTCGCTCAAAACAGTCATTGGTGGCCGAGATCAAAGACAAGGAGCCGAACCTTGATTCAGAATCTGATTCTGAAAATACTGGTAAAGGACAGATCATTGACACAGACCCCACTGCTATTGTCATGATCGCAACAATTCAACCAGAAGAACCAACAGATCCTGAAGAGGGGGAGCGCCTTTTTCATTCACAGTTGTGGGTGAAGGGGACCCCGCTGCATTTTATTGTTGATAACGGAAGCCAGAAAAACCTCATCTCAGCACAGGTCGTCAAACAGTTTGGATTCTCGACAACACCACACCCGCAGCCATACAACATCGGGTGGCTTCGGCAAAGAAGAGATCTCCGTGTCAGCCAACAGTGTTGATTTTCATACGGCATCCAACCCTTCAAGGATGAGGTATTATGTGATGTTTCCCCATTGGATGTCTGTGATGTTCTCTTGGGCCAACCATATATGTGAAGACGCCATGTTGTTTATGAGTCTCAATCCCATAGTGTCATTGTTACTTTAGGGGGTCATCTATACAGAATACCAGAGGTAGTTCCAACTATACTTCCACCTAAAAAGTGTCGCAAGGTAGTATCTCATACTGCAAAATTCAGCTTCTTCACAATCTATTCAAAAGGGGAATAGAAGGACACTACAACCACTACAGCCTCGCCCCCTGCACCTTATATCGAACAGAAGCAAGTCGACAAGGTTGCAGGAAAGCGCAAAGATTTCTTCTGCACACCTTCCTCTCATGTAGCTTGAGTTGTTGAACAACCTTAGCTTCAACAGGTTCATGACAAACTTCCGCAAACTAAGCAGTGTGATGTCTCCAGCAATACAAGCAACTCACCAAGATGAAGATCCAACAAATGCTTTTCCCTCTCCCCTGAGAACTCAACGCAATGGAGACCATTGCTTCCTAAGGAGGGAGGATTGATCTAGGTGGATATCGGTGGCCACCCACCTTTTTCGACTAGATCAAAATAGTTTTCTGGCAATTTTGGCAATTTACTATTTTTAACAGGTTTTAACTTCCGGGGCCATTTTGAGGGCCTAAATGAAGGATTTTCGAGATAAAGGTTTTCAATGATATCCAAAGGAATTATTGATCCCCCAAAATTAATCTCCTCGACGATACCTTTCCAACGAGCTATCATACGGCTAAAACGGAGATCATATGCAAAAGTTACGACCCTGAGAAGTTGATGTACTAACTTACCCAAACGAGGCCCACATGATTTTTGGCGCTTCATCTCCTAGGGTTAGGGTTTTCGGATGTCTAGGGTTTTTGGCATTCTTTTTTATTGTAAAAATGCTTTCAGAGCCTCATTGTAATCATCTTCTTGCGAATGCGAGTAGCCATCACATCTCTTCTTAGAGATAAGATGCCACCATTCTAGTGAGTCTTTCACTCTGTATTTTTACATACTTTGTACATTTATTTCATTAATAGAAATCATGTATTACTGCATCTCTGTGTTTATGGTTGCATCTCTGATATATTTCTGTTATATTATTGGATATACACTATATCTCTATGCATTTCTTTATTATATCTCTGCTCTCATTTCATGTCGAAAATAATCCAGATCAAATAGATATTGATCTGAAAATACCAAACGAGTTATGATACCAAGTTGATTCGAAATATCAAGAAACTCCGATACCAATTCATCCCGAAAATACTTAGATTTCAAATAGTTCATAAATACACATAAACATCCGACCAGATTTGGGAAATTGAAGATTGACTTGAATATTTGCAAATTATCATGTGAAAACGATTATTTATCCATAAAACTTCATTAACCGATGAATATAATTTGCATAAATAATAAGTGCCAAATGGAGAGAAATAGATCGCTCTTATTAATTCTTAAAATGCCAAAAATTACAATAAATGGGATTACGATGCCAAATTTGATGTCACTCTTCAATTCTATTGATCAATCCCATAAATAGAGGTCATTACTGAATTCCTCATGAAATTCTGAGAAAAATGAATATAAACTTAACTAAGTTCTGAACCAGTGTTTAAAGACCGCTTTTTGCACACATAATGATACTATAGTTCTCATACATGACAAATTGGACTAATAATTTTCATACATAGCGTTTTTACACAGAGTAGGCATCACCATCATATTCCTCTCGAAATTTGGAGAAAAATGAGTATAAACACTCTATACCTTCCTCAAAGAACTCAATGGCATACAAAATGAGGAAAATATAACATGGGAACACCACTTGCACACAAATCGAGGCAATATTCCCTTGGAACGAACTTCTATGGCATGTATTCCAATGTTGGCATGCAAATTCATGGTCTGGACCATGTTCAAAGCTAGGTTTAAATAGGCATGGGAAGCTTAACCAAGCCCCTTTATTCTCAAGCTGTATTGTTTAAACTTTAAATATATTATTTACTGTTTGTTACAACAAGCAACATGCTTGGCATATTGCTAGGAGGCTTGTGGTTAAGTCATTGGAATATTATGGGAATATTCCCCTAGAGGTCATGGGTTTGATTCCCATCCAAGCCAACGAATTTTATTCTCCCTTAGCCATTATTGGTCAATTGGAAAGTGCCACATGGCACTCTCTAGTTGGTCCACTTGCCTACATAGTCAAAACCCTGCCACATCATTTGCCACCTGTACCTCTACAGATCTTCCACTTGGCTGTCAACTGTACCTTCCACTTCATCGTACAAATGCCACATGGCACTTTTTTATTGGTCCAAATGGACCCTCAAAAATTCCATTTTTGAGTGACACATGGCAGCCTGTCGTGCTGCCACATCACCATGATGACATCATCTGTCAACTATACAGAATATAAAAACAAGCCACATGGTAGAATGTGGGTCTGCCACGTGGCACCCCTACTGACTTTTTCCATGTTTGACCAAAACTTTGACTAACTATAACTTTTGCATACGAACTTCGTTTGAGGTGATTTTTGCACTGTTGGAAAGATATTGTCGAGCTCTACCCAATGAATTAGTTTTAAAGATAATTTGAGAAGATCAATGTTTGAGCATTTTTTTTATCCTCGTGTACCATTTTTGGGCATTCTGGATCCTCCTAGAGAACACCTCTCCACTGAAGAACTTTTGGACCTCCAAAAATATCTATCATTCAGAAATAAAGTGAGGGAATTTTCGCCTCACTTGTCTAGTATCATCCATCCTTCCTACTTGGATAACGAGCACCCGACTCATCACAATAATAACGAATGTTGAAACAAAATTGCCGACCAAGTTAATCATTCCCTTAAATTCACAAACTCCATCATTCATTGTTGCAACTACTAACCATACTCCACTGACTGGTAACAAACTAAACAAAAAAATTTAATATACAAATGCGAAAGAGAATGAACCATCGACATATTTTCACTTAATAATAGGAACAACATCAACCAAAGGACATGTTCTTCTTTCGACCGTAGGTTGTAAATCTGAATCCTCGATACTAGCATTAACTAGCATTTTCACATGCCCTATAGTGATAACTGTCAAATTAGTCTTCATATGATGGGCTCTCACAATGAACTCAAACCCATCCTTGAAAAGATGATATTTGTTATATTCCTTGTAGAAAATGGCCTTCCTATCATACAAGTATGGACTTCCCAAAACCATCCCGCAAATGTCAAGTGGAACCATGCCTAACTTTACCTCATCAATGAAATTGGATGTGATCGCAAATTGTAACTTGCATTGCTTAGTTATCTATACTTGAGCAGGGATGATTTTAAGGATAGAAATCTATTTTAAAATGTATAAGCCTTGGCGAATATTACTAATCTTTCATATGCCAACCATAAAAAATTGGCGATATTTTTATAAAAATATTCAAATTTCTAAGGATTTTATATCATTTGTATAACATTTTGGCGATTTTTAAGGAAAAATTATTTTATCCTATAGAATTTTGGTGAATCATTTTTAGAATAACGAATCTTTTTTGGGGGAAAACCATGGAAAATTTGCCCATGAGAGAAATTTAGCCCTAAAATCATCCCTGTACCTGAGCATTATCAAAAATCCATCCCAAAGGATACGGTCTCGAATGGGGCCTAGTTTCAAATCTCAAATTTTGAACAACTTGCCCTAAAATAAGATTTACTTGTGATCCACTATCAATAAGTGTATCAATATTAGTGTGCTTTGAGATAACTTGTAAATGAAACAGGTCATTTTTCTGCATTCCATCAAGGATTACAGTAGACTTTGAAAAAGAAGTACGCAAACTAAAACTTGAAACAAAAGATTTACCTTTGATACCCATAGTTGTAATCTTAGTTTCATCCTTAGAATGTGATCCAAGATCCTAAATTACGGTTGTGGTCTTCTTTTTACCCTTCCTAGGTTGAGCCCACTCTGGCTTCAACTCGGGATGCAACTTCCAACAATGCTTTGCATAATGTCCTTTATTCTCATAGTGAGAGCATGTAGGCTTCTTCTCTTCTTATTTTCCCTTCGACTGCTTCTTGAAGTTATGCAACTTCTTAGACTACTTCTTGAAGTTATGTGGCTTTCCTTTTCCTTTACCACCAGTTCTCTTGGCCTTCTTTCAATCCTCATACATTTCTTCCACGATGGCCTTCATTTCCATGAATGAAAAAAATAATGCCTCTTTAGTACCAAAAGGATTTGGATTAGAAGAATCCATGTCTTTTGTTGAAGCCATTTCTTGCTTCCAAAATGCACGCCTTGAATCAATCTCAGGAATGTACTCTTCAAATGATCCTTCACCAAGCTTGAGTATGGACCTGGTAAGCAGTCACTTGCAAATACATGTCAAAACCATCTTTGATACCACATGATCTGAAAATACCAAATGAGTTATGATACCAACTTGATTTGAAATATCAACAAACTCTGATACCAATTCTACCTGAAAATCCTTAGATGTCAATTATTTCATAAATACACATAAACATTCGACCAGATTCAAGAAATTGAAGATCAACTTGACTATTTGCAAAATATCATGTGAAAACATTTATTTATCCATAAAACTTCATTAACTGATGAATATAATTTGCGAAAATAAAAAGTGTCAAAATGTAGAGAAATGGACTGCTCTTTTAATTCTCAAAATGCCAAAAATTACAATAAATGGGCTTACAAAGAAAAAATTGATGTCATTCTTCAATTCTACTACTCAATCCCATAAATAGAGGGCATTATTGAATTCCTCACGAAATTTCGAGAAAAATGAGTATAAACTTGACTATGTTTTGAACTGGTGCTTAAAGACCCCTTTTTGCACGCATAATGAGACTATGGGTTTCATACATGACAAATTGAACTAAGACTTTTCATACATATAATTTTTACATAGAACAAAAATCACCATCATATTCCTCTCTAAATCCTGAGAAAAATGAGTATAAACACTCTATACCTTCCTCAAAGAACTCAATGGCATGCAAAATGAGGCAAATCTAACACGAGGACACCTCTTGCATGCAAATCAAGGCAATCTACACTTGGAAAAAACTTCTATGGTACACATTCCAATTTTTGCATGCAAATTCATGGTTTGTACCTCGTCCAGAGCTAGGTTTAAATAGGTGTGGGCAGCTTAACCAAGCCCCTTTATTCTCGTGATGTATTGTTTAAACTTTAAATATATTATTTATTTCTTATTACAACAAGCAACGTGCATGGCGTTTTGGTTGGAGACTTGTGGTTAATTCTTTGGCATATTCTAGGAATATTCCCCAGAGGTCATGAGTTCAATTCCCATCCAAGCCAACAAATTTTATTCTCCCTTAGCCATTATTGGCCAATCGAAGAATTCCACGTGGCACTCTCTGGTTGGTCCACCTGCATGCATAGTCAACACATTTCCATGTCATCTAACACATGTACCTGTACTGATATGCCACTTGGATGAAAAATGTACCTTCCATGTAATTGTACAGATTCCACGTCATCTGTATGGATGACACGTGACACTTTTTTATTGGTCCAAATGGACCCTCAAAATGCTATTTCCAGGTGACACATGGCAACCTGTCATGCTTCCACGCCACCATATTGATGTCAACATGACATCATCTGTTAGTCATACGATCTATATGGATAGGCTGCATGGCAACCTCTGGGATTTCCACATGGCACTCTTGCTTACTTTTGCCATGTTTGACCAAAACTTTGACCATCTATAACTTTTGCATACGAAATCTGTTTGAGGCGCTTTTTTCACAGTTGGAAAAATATCGTTGAGCTCTACATAATGAAGCGGTTTTCAAGATCATTTGAGAATATAAATTTTTGAGCATTTTGGATCCTCCTAAATCATTTTAGCATTCTAGATCCCCTTGGATCAGATATCCTTAAAATTGTAATATCGTTATCACCCCAACTTGTAAACATAACTATAGCTTGCTAAAAGACTGTGGGAAAAATGATTATATGTGGATGTTGTAATTGATGAACCTTTTGTTATAGAAGGTAATATATATATTTCTATTACTAAATAAAAAGGAAGTTGTTGCATAACTGTTGAAGGGGTTTCCAGTGTAGATCATGATGCATGAGAGAGATGGTGAGAGGAACCAGTAATGCTTGAGATGACTCCTACCATACCAGTACACTGATGGATTTAAAGTGTTTAGACCTAGAAAAGTGCTCTGACCTAGAGAAGTTAATGACCAACCAAGTTGGTAGTTGGGAAGTCTTCTTTAAGAGTCAATGAGTAGATGGCAAGAGTACCCATCTGGAAGCTTATTAATCTGACCCACAAATTTGGGTAATGGACACACAAAATATTGCTAAGGAAGGAAAGAAAAGGAAGGAAAATCGTGGGCAGAGGAGAGGATGTAGAGGAATGGGTTTGGTGACCATTTCTAAAGAGGGAGAGTATGTGCAACTCTCTGGTTATGAAGAGAACTGAGAAACAATTTTTTTTATGGGTACAGGAATTGTTGGGAAACATTTTTCTAGTCAAGATGATAAACAGAGTTGCAGAAATATGGAGTGATTGAGTGAGCTATCACAACAACCCCCCTTGCTTGGTGGATAGAAAACTAATCTGCCAGAATTTTGTGGGAGGAGACTAACCTCGGTCCCTGGTTGTTGCTGAACAGAAGGAAGAACCTCTCTCAGGGCATCGTGATCTAGCTAGGGGGTGGCCAGTGGTAAATCCTTCTAGGATTTGTTGTTCCTACGGTTGGGTGGAAAAGGGCACCCCTTTTAGCAATTGCAGCACTATCTAGTTTCTATATAAGTATATTTTGGTAAATTTATGTAGTGTTAGGATCAAAGAAAATTATATATTGTGTTTTAAATGTGTAAGTTTAATTTCTAACAAAAGTGGCTTGAGAAATTTAGGTAAAAGGAAGAGAATGCTTTAGTTGAATCTCATTTGATTTACTTCCTTATCTCTTGACAATCTGTTTGTTAAAATAAGAATTATGGGTGTAATTGTTAAGGTCGATCTCATTCACAACCCATCTTTTGTTTCTAATAAGAACATACAAAACAACTAGAACCTCTACATAAATTTAAAAAGAAAGAGATGGACTTTCTTCCCAAGACTAACTATGATCTAAAGATGCTATGGAGTTATGTATTAGAATACTTAGTAAGTAACATACTTCAAAATTGTATTTGGGCTTTAAGGAAATAGTCCAAATTTTATTAGACATTAAAATTCATGATAAATGAGGAATTTCTTAAATATGTTAAAATACAAAAACTCTAGAAACCTTAACAATTATGCTAAAATTGTGTTAAATTTCCTACAAATTTGGGAGGGATTCCCTTAATTTTGGTGGGCAGTAAATTCTAGTAGAAATATTGAATTTACTGTGGATGAAATTCATGTCTTAGGACTAATTTCCTTAAATCTAGATAAGGAAAGTAAAGCACGGTAAGAAGGAGAAGTTTACTCCTTTACCTATGAGGAAGGGAAATTATAAACCATACTTTAAATGGAGAAATTTTCCCTCTTGAATATGATTTTATTTTATTATTTTAAAAAGTCTAGAATAAGGAAACTAATTTTCATTTTTCCTTTATTTCAGGTTTAATTAAACAAACTCTATTTAAACCTTACCAAATATTGACTTCGTGCAAGGATATCTATGTGTGTGTGTGTGTGTGTGTGTGTGTGTGTGCATTAATAAACCCATGATTCTTAGCCATGATCATTTATTAACATGCTTCAAAGCTCTGAGGCTTCAGGACTCTGGAGATTTGAAGTGGAGAGTGAACTGGAGAATGAACCAAAGGCCGAAGGATTACATATTAAACAAGATTAATCCACCCATGATCAACCTATTAATAATTTCAAAATTATTCGGGACTTTAGGCATTGGGAGTGACGAACTTGTGAAATTGTTGTTAATCTGTGTGTGTGTGTTGATAATTTATGAAACCCGAGCACGAATTTTGATGGGGTTTATTATAAAATTGATATATTATAATGAACGCATGGACAAGAGAAAATCATTTTTCATTAAATTAGTATTTAACATGTGATGTATGTATGTGGGGCCACTTTGGGACTTCAGGACTCTGGGATGTTTGGGGTGATAGAATGCATGAGCTAAAATGGTCAAAGGCCTGGACCTACATTTCTTTGTTCCAACGCTTGTATGACTAAGAAATGCAATTAATTACATTATATTGTATTTAATGTAATTTTTATAATAAACGTTTGATGTGATTAATTATATTACAATATAATATAATTGATCATATTTTCATCATATCATAATATAAGTGGGACCCCCCCTTCAGAAATTTGACATTCCGGAGTTATGGGTATGTCCACAAGAGTGTGGAGAGCAAGTATGTCGAAGTCTGGAGATTTACTACATTAATTGATTTTAATAACCCTAAGTATAATAAATGATAATTAATTATATTATAATGCAATTCATTAATATGATTATATTATAATATAATTAATTAAAACTATTTAGTGAAAAGATTGGGTTATGAGTTAATGTGATGGGATTCATTATGAGTTATTATAATAATTAACACTAATCCACCCCAAATTGTGGGATTCCCAAGGTGAAGGGAAGTAATCCTTGGTTTTACCAAGGCGATAATTTAGGCCAAATAAAAAAAAATTGATTATGGGGTTAAGGAATTAATGAAGATTAAATATCTCTAATATGGATTACTTAAATGATTAATAAAGAGTGGGATTTTATCTCGATAATGATTAATTAATTTAATAGGCCTATAAGAGCTAGACAAGCATCAACCTATGGTTGGGCGAGTCTTTGTAATATATGATGACATGGCATGTCAGGTGATAGGGAGCCACATGAATGCCACATGGAGTTGAGTGAATCTAATCAATGACGGCCTAAAGAACTATAAAAGACCATAATTTTCAATTCAGAACTCGGATATGGACAAATTTATAGTCATTGAAAAACCCTAGTCGAATCGAAGACGATGCAATCCTAGTTACCGAGGTTTGAGATGAATTGAGGAAAGAGAAAAATGTATAGCCCATCCCTAAAAAGGGTATTTAGGGGTCGGGTGTGTGACAGAGTGGTATCAAAGTAGGCAACAACACTTGACCTACTTGGGCTCATGAACGGGTTGAATAAAATTTTATTAGAGAACTTTTAAGGGGTAGCACCCTATCTTACCCCATTCATAAGAAGCTTATTTAAAATCTATTACTAAAGAAAGGAACGAAACTTTTTTTTGTTTTTACATGTTTTTAGAAATATGAATTATGTGTTGCTAATGTTGCCAAATAATGAAGTCGATTTCACCTTAAAAATTACATGCATTGTTCATAAACTAGTAGATAATTAACTAACAGACAATGTTTTATTAGCACTCAAACAATCAATGGAAAACAAGGAAAACTAAAACATAAAGAATGGTGACATACCATGAGTTGGGGGAAAGCTCCCACAATAGAGAAGACAAATCTGATGAGAGGAGGGTGGTGGAAATCCCTCCAGACTTAGCTAAAACATAAGAAACCTTATGGCATAATTACAAAGTTGTAAGGAAGACAATGAAAGGATGATAAACGAATAAGAAATACAAACTGAAATTAATGCAGTCCTATTGCAAATCCTATCATATATACAAAGGTAGATACAACATGGGCCAACAACCAGTAATGTGGATAGACATCGTACTAAGAAAACCCAAAGTCCATATGAGATACAAAAGCATGGTCCTGAAAGTATCCACACAAGGAGAAGCACCTCAAATAAGGCCCAACATGGAGCCAAGAGACATGCTAATGCCAAGGATTCAACTGAAGAATCCTCTAGTGAGGAAACTGACAACTCCAAGGTGTTGTCTAGTAGTGAGACTAGTTCACATTCTTAGAGGAGAAGAAATAGGAAGAAACATTCCAAGAGCCATGACACTGAAGATTTTAAGAAAGTAAAACCACCCAATTTTGATGGGGAAATTAAGAAGGGGGATGAAGAAGAATTTTGGCTACTTGGCTCGAAGAAGTAATTCAAATTCCGTGACTACTCTAAAAACTTAAAGGCTTGAATAGCCATTTTCAACTTGAATGGAAAGGCCTCCATTTGGTTGGATGAAATTAGAATTGTGAAAGGAATTCACAAGAAGGATTTTTCATGGAAACAATTCGAGAAATACTTTAAGAGGAAGTACATGTCTGAAAGATACTATGATGAGAAGACTAAGGAGTTATATGAACTCAAGCTAGGGCAACTCACAATAAATGAATATATCAACAAATTTCTTGAGATGATGAGGTATGTTCCCTACATAAAAGAAGAAAAGGTAAATATGTGGCGATTTATTAGTGGACTATCTCAGTCCTTCCAGGACATAATTGAGTTTGATGAACCTAAGGCTTCAGAAGACACTATTTGAAAGGCAAGGTACTGCTATGAGAAATTCAAGAATAAGGCAGAACCTCATAATCATTGGAAGAAGAAAAGTAAATTGTGATTTAAGAAGAAGGGGTTTAAATCCTCAAGATTTAAGAGTCACGGGAAAATATCTAAACTGAGCCTTCCTACTAAAAGTGTGTATCAACAGATTTTGAACAGAAATTTTCATCTCGGAGTGGTAATAAACCCTTTGGATCAGCCCCAGGAAAGACTAATAATACAAAGAGAGAAACCTTGAAATGTTGAGGTTTTGAAGAAGAACATTTGTTGAGGGACTTCCCACATAGGAAACATGACAATAGGAGGATCTACAACATCCAGAAGGATACCACAGTGAATGATGTGGCTAAGAGCATGTGATAATTTTATGCATCCATGGATAATATACAAGATGACCACCAAGATTCAGTGGTGGAGATGGAAGGTATGATTTCCAACCATCTAGTTTCCATTTTAATTGACCATCGTTCTAATTTGAGTTATGTTTCCCCTCAAACTATTGAGAAATTTAAATTGCAGCAAGTAAAACATGCTAAATCATGGATGGTACAACTAGCCACTGGAACAAAAAGAAAGGTTACAGAGGTCATACCATCATGCCAATTCATTAGGAATGGATTACCCACCCAAGCAACCTTAAACATGCTCCCTTTAGGATCTTATGACATGTTGATTGGCATGGACTAGTTGGCTGCCCATAAACCCAAGTTGGATTGTTATAATAAAACATTGGATTGTGAATATGAGGAAGGGGGGAAAATAACCCTACAAGGAATTCAAAATAATTTCTGAGTGAGACAAATATCATCCCTTCAAGTGAAGAACTATTGCAGAAAAGGGTGTCCTTTGTATGCAATACAAGTGTTGAACTCTGTTGAGTACAATAAAACAAGATTAGAGGACCATCCTATATTAAGAGAGTATAAATATTTGTTTCCAGAAGAGGCACTAGGTCTAGCTCCAATAAGAAATATTGATTTTTCAATAGAAATTGTACCCGGAGTGGTGCCAATGTCTAGATCACCCTATAGAATGAGTACACCAGAGCTAGTTGAGCTCAAACTACAATTAAAGGATATGTTGGACAAAGATTACATTCGACCTAGTGTGTCTCCTTGGGGGGTACCAGATGTTTTTGTGAAGAAGAAGGATGGCACACTCAGGTTGTGCATAGACTATAGACAACTCAACAAGATGAACATTAAGAACAAGTAACCCTTACCAATAATTGATGACTTGTTTGATCAATTAAGGGGCACTACAATTTTCTCCAAGATTGACTTGAGGTCTGGATACCATCAAGTCCGAATTAAGGATGAGGACATCCACAAAACAACCTTTAGGACGAGGTATGGGCACTATAAATTTTTGGTAGTGCCATTTGCGATTACCAATGCACCAACCACCTTTATGTGCTTAATGAATAATGTTCTCAACAAGTTCTTGGACAAATTTGCGTTGGTTTTCATTGATGATATCCTAATCTATTCTAAGATTAGGGAAGAGCATGAATAACATCTCAAGTTAGTGCTTCAAGTGCTTAGAGGCCACAAGCTCTATGCGAAGCTTAGTAAGTGTGACTTCTTCAAAAAATAAGTCCATTCCTTAGACCATGTTATCTCTAAAGAAGGAGTGGCGGTTGACCTTGACAAGATCAAATCCATTATGGATTGGCTTACCCCAAAGGATGTCTCTGATATCAGATCCTTTATGAGCCTAGTAGGATACTATAGGAGGTTCATAAAGAGGTTTTCCAAGATTGGTTATCCAATCACCTCCTTTCATAAAAAGGGAGTTAGATTCATTTGGACAGTAGAGTGTAAAGAGAGTTTTTCAGCAGCTGAAACAACTTTTAACCAATGCACTTGTTCTAAAAATTTCAGACCCAAACAATGATGTCCTTGTGTGTACAGATGCTTGTAAGGAAGGACTCGAAGGATTCCTTATGCAAGAAGGGCATGTAATTTTCTATGAATCCAAAAAATTGAATGAGAATGAAATCAATTGTGTGACCCATGATTTGGAATTGGCTTCCATAGTACATTCTTTAAAAATGTGGATGCATTACCTCCTATGAAGAATATTTGTACTTATGACAGACCATAGTGGGATGAGATATTTTTTCGACCAACCCAAACTCGATGCTAGGCCATCTAGGTGGTGTTAGAAAATAATAGGTGTGTTTGTTTGACCATAGACAATATAGCAATATTGTCACCCAACCATAGGCCGAAGCCACCCCCGAGAACCTTAACCTTGACAAAGAGAATAATTTTGGAAGAAAACCCTAGGTCCAAAAGAAAATCAAGGTAGTGTACCACTCTCCAGAGCTAGCGTACTAAGCAGAAAGTCTAATCCTAAAATCGAAAATGCTAGTTGCATAGTTGCAACTGCAGCTACTCTCCAGACTTGTGCATTTACTAAATTTTTGCTGTTGTGAGTTGTGTGTGTCCAAGTGAGCTCTGGAATCTTGTATTTATACTACTCTTCCTTAGCTGTCTAGGCCGACTTCTCTTTCTGGAGGCTAAAAAATCAATATTAATTATTTTCTTTAGTCGACTTGTCTTCTAGGGTTATGTTCAATGCTTTAGGGTTTCTTCTTGCTTCCCAAAATATTCTATTCTTGTTAGGGTTACACGTGGAGGTTTAATACCTCTCGTAGATACCATAATATTAACACTCCCTCCTATCTAGTGAGGTATTTAAAGGTAATGGTCTTGAGAAAAAACATACCATTCAATCGGTAGCATCATCATAGCCACACAGGCTATACCATGATCAAATAACGAGCACCATCATCACTATCGGTACTGATAGCATCAACTGTATCATCTCTCAAATCCATAATCCATTTGAGTAATCATGCATGATGTTGGATAAGTCACTTACTCCACAGAGTGATACAAGAACCATTCTTCTAATCTGGACATATGTCCTAGAAGAATAATTATTCCAACAGATGTTGGAAGCCACACCATGGGATACAAGGATTATTCTTCTAACCCATACATACATCTTAGAAGAATAAATGTCCTGGTCCATTTTTTGCCTAGATAATGCTTGTCCACTAGCACAATGACTATCCATCTAGCTGATAATCATTTCCAATACTACTGATAGTCTTCATGGCAATCATAACAATGCCATTCAATAGAACACAACTGTTTCTATCCATAGTAGTACACAACTACTATCTAGTGGTACACAACTACTATCTAGTGGTACACAACCACACCAAGTAGCACATGGCTACTTAATCAGTGACGCATAGTCACAAATAGTGGAACACATCCACCACATTATCATACATCTACTATCCATAGACATACAATCTCCACAACAATCATATCATCTGATATCAACCTGCATAAAAAAATGTCATGATATAAACTGAGTCATCTGGGCCATTCTTCCACTCCCATCTGTGAGATCTGGAAGAGAACATGCCCTCAAAAGGTAAAAAATCATCCATGGGTTATCTGGAATATTCTTCTCAAGCATTGAAGAATAATTGTCCTTAATTTCTGAGCCTAGACCATTCACCTAACTGGGCCATTCCTCTGACACTAATCATAGTGCAAACTGGAGAGAATGATTCTGCCCTAGGGAATTCATGTCCCTGATTGTTGAACCTAAACTATTCACCTAATTGAGCCATTCCTTTGGAAATAATCATTATGTAACCTAGATAGAATGAGTCTACCCTAGGGAATGACTGTATGTGCCATTTCCTAATGGAAATGATTGTCCTGCACCAACCTCCAAAACATACCATTGTTTGAAATTGCTCACAACTATGAACTTTGAAAGAATGACTTCCCGACGAGGCGGACCATTCTACTTGACCACTACTCAAAGTGACTACCAAGAAGAATGACTATTCTAGACCATTCCCCCACACTGTCCATAAGGGGAATCATTGTCTATGATACATCTGCAATATATCAGACCATTTTCATTACGAAAATGATTGTCCGATTTGGACCATTTTCCGAACTAGAAAATGCATGTCCGTCAGAAATCTCAAACAAATTTTCGAACTGGAAAGGAACTGCTCATCCTGGACCATTTTTCAAACTGAAAAATGATTTTCCATGAATCAATAACATATCAGTGCTCCCTCCCAACCTGGGAGTAATCTATTCCTTTTTCAATAAGGAATTTGTCTCCACGAGCCCCAACTTGTTTCTTGAGTACACAAACTTTTCATCTTGGACAGAGGCTTTATCAAAATATCTACTATCTACTCATTTGTGGAGATATATTGGAGAACCACTTCTCTTTTCTGGACTTCATCACAGAGAATATAATGCTTGATCTCAATGTACTTCAGTCTATCATGGAACACTGGTTTTCTTTGAAGGCTTCATATAACTCTGATCATTACAATATATCATGGTCAAATTCAACACTTATGTTTCCTACTAGCTCATGACATTGTGGCAAAGCTCAAAATGAAACATATCCAAGCAACACTTCTTCTGTCATCATGATAGTTTGTCATGGATTAGAAATCAATCATCCCATACTTCTGAGTAACCATTTTGATACATTATCTCTGTCATAGAAAATTTTCACCAAACTTCTGCTATGCATGAGAGACTCTACACCAAGTTGTTTGAATCCATACAAGCTCTTCTTCCATTTGCATACAAGGGTCTCTTTATGGTATACCTCAAAACCTTGAGTTTTCTCTACATATGCTTCTTGTTCAATTACTCTGTTGAGAATAAAAATCCTTACATTCATCTGATGTAAACTCCAACCCATGGACATTGTAGAAGATATAATGGCTCAGGTAGAGGTATGTCTAGTTACTGGAACAAGCTATCATCATATTCTTCTCCCTCCATCTGGGAGAACCTCTAGTTATGAATCTCGCAATGCTTCCATTCATAAGTCTTTCATACATTGTTCTTCATCACAACTTCCATTTCTTCTTCTTGATTGCTTCTAGTGGGTTCAAACCAAGCTGGTAGTCTTATGATTCTCAATATAATAATTGGTTGTTTTGGATTTTCTTTCTTTCTTGGAATATTCATGTTCTTCCTCGTGTTTCTCTTTAGCTTTTGGGTCCATGGAGTCTTCTATATATTCCATGCCCTGAAGATTCCAACTTTTTCCTTTCATCATAGAATCTAGATGGACAACCAATGATACTTAAGGCTTCTTTTCTAAGAACACTTCTTCTAGGGTCAAACTGAATACATGTTGCTTATTATGGTCGCTACTTTCAATTGGAACATGGACAGATACTTCATAATTCTCAATGGATCATATCATTTAGGATTAGCTCCCTCCTAATCCTTGCTTCATGCATGAATGCATGCTCTTATTTTGGAATTTTGTAATCAACTCCCTTCATCTAAGAGATTCCATGCTTTCGTCTGCATCCTTATTGCCTTCTGCAAAGTATCACAAGTCTTTTTCTAATTTCCTCTTGATTGCTGACTTCTTTCTATTTTGACTTCTTCTGGGTCTCTTCAAGTTTGATTATGATTTCGTCTTATCTGGCAGTTGTTACTTATATGATAGCTTCCATGGGAATTTTTACCAAGGGTTTTCAACGTACTTCATATTTTCATGTGTATTGCTTGACTTGTAGTCTTCGTGATAGCAATCCTTATCTTGTTATTCTTCCATAGGTATTTTTTCACTTGAAAATCTTATCTTCTAAGAAATATATATGCAAGATATGTACAGAAACTATGTAAACATGGTATGTACAAGAACTTTGAAGAATATTGTTACCTTGACTTAGAAGAAGAAGTATGTTTTATCCTTCTTGGCCTTCTTTGAGGGTTCCCTTTCTTCAACAACTGATCCTTCATTTGTTTCCTTCCTTAAGCCAAAATTACTCTTATTCCTGAAATTTTTTGAACTTTGTTGTGAAGGCTTGATCATCATATTTCTTTTGGGATTTCTCTTTTGTGCTAATCCTTGATTCTTCTTGTGCACAACAAGTCCAAATTTCTTCAAACGTGAGATACTCCTTTCTTGTGTTCATGCTTGCGACAAATGCATCCCATGTCTTGGGAAGGATTTTGAGTACTATATTTACCAGTTCCTTGAAATGATTTCTTCAATATCTTGTAGTTGATATCTTAACTGAGAGATTCTCACAAAGTATGATGTTATACTTTAATCATCATTCATTTTCATGTCATGAAGCTCACTATTCAGACTCATTACTTGTCCAATGTTTTTGAATGAGAAGAGATTAGTTAGGGCATCGTAAATCTTCTTAGATGAGTCAAGATGAGAGATGTAGGGTATCAAGTGGTATTTTACAGGGTCCACTATGATACTCATGTCATTGATGTCAATTGTCCTTGAACTTCTCCATAACTGCAACGTTCTGAGGTTCCTTCTCTTTTCCTTCTTCAAACTGTGGTTCCACGATCTTTCCTTTCGCGATATCTAACACTTTATTCTTGTAAAGGATGAGGTTAATCCTTTCATTCCATTCTCAAGTTAGAATCCCCTTCTAACTTGTTGTCTGACTTCATAGAGTAAGTCATGACTGCTTTGACTTAGTCAACCTTTGACTTTGACCAAAAACTCAAACTTGACGTCTTAGCTTGCTGAGAGTACCAGGAGGTGCGCTATGTTAGGGCGCACTAGGATATCTATAAATTAGGCCAATATATTCACTTAAGGAGCCTTAACAAGAGGGTTAGGGTTTCATTGTTGCAGCAAAAACTTTGACTGCAACTGCAACTGTAACTGAGAAAATAATCCCAATCTATCTTTGAGTAGTTAGACTGTCGAAAGATAGTGTGGGCCCCCAAAACTATTAGAAAATAATAGGTGTGTTTGTTTAACCATAGAAAATATAACAATATTGTCACCCAACCATAGGCCGAAGCCACCCCTGAGCACCTTAACCTTGACAAAGAGAATAATTTCAGAAGCAAACCCTAGGTCCAAAACCAAATCAAGGTAGTGTACCACTCTCCAGAGCTAGCGTACCAAGCAGAAAGTCCAAGCCTAAAACCAAAAATACTAGTTGCAGTAACTGCAGCTGCAACTACTCTCCATACTTGCACATTTACTAAATTTCTTCAGTGCGCACTAAATTTCTGCAGTTGTGAGTTGTGTGTGTCCAAATGAGCTCTAACATTCTATATTTATAATTCTTTTCCTTAGCTGTCTCGACCGAATTCTCTTTCTGGAGGCTAAAAACTCAATATTAATTATTTTCTTTAGCTGACTTGTCTTCTAGGGTTATGTTCAATGATTTAGGGTTTCTTCTTGCTTCCCAGAATATTCTATTCTTGTCATGGTTACACGTGGAGGTTTAATACCTCCCGTAGATACCATAATATCAATAGATGGATGGCTATCCTTAGTGAGTTTGATTTTGAAATCAAACATATTAAAGGAAAAGAAAATAGGGTGGTTGATGCCCTTAGTAGAAGTATGAAAGTGATTCACTTGGAAGTTGTAATCACCTGTGAACCAGACATCAAGGAGAGAATCAGAAGTGCACAAGAACACGATGCATTTTTCAAAACTTTGAAATTATATCTAGAGCAAGTGTCCACAAGAATGAAGTATGAGGGCTATCAACTATTGAATGATGGCATGTAAACTTACAAATGTAGGTTGTATATTCCAAATTGTGACGACTTGAATAGGTTCATAATGGATGAACTATATAAAAGGCCATATACTGGTCATCCTAGTTATCAGAAAATTATCACAACTACTAAGAAATTGTTTTATTGGTATGGTCTGAAAAAATACATAGCTGATTACTTAGCTAAATGTTTAGAATGTCAGCAAGTTAAGGTGGAGTATCGACACCCAACAGGTTTGTTGCATCCCCTACCAATTCTATAATGGAAATGGGAAACCATCTCCATGGCATCACATGATTGCCTAAATCAACCAAGCAGAATGACATTATTATGGTAGTTGTGGACAAGTTGAGAAAGGTTGCTCACTTTATCCTCGTGAAGTCAACCTGCAAGGAAATAGATATTGCCAATATTTTCATGAAAGAAATATTTAGACTGCATGGCATGCCTAAAGAAATCGTATCAGACAGAGATACAAAATTTACTTCAAATTTTTGGAAATATATGTTTGTTGGTTTTGAAACTAAATTGATATTTAGTACAACCTATCACCCTCAAACTAACATACATACATAGAGGGTAAACCAAGTGTTAGAGGACATGTTAAGGGTGCATGTGATGCATCAATCCAAGAAGTGGGAAGACTACCTACCGCTGGTATAATTTGATTATAACAATGGCTATCAAGAGTCATTGAAGATGATCCCTTTTGAGGATCTCTATGGTAGAAAATGCAATATTCCGATCAACTAGAATAACCCAATAGACAAAATTACACTCGGGCCAGATATGCTAAAAGAAATGGAACAACAAGTAGTTCAAATAAAAAAAA
>JASDQU010101345.1:29841-40187 GCA_032191745.1 Picea mariana | reverse complement strand
TACTATGCATCTCTAATTAGTGGAATATACATAGACCTATATCCAAAAACTAAGTCAAACTTAAAAAATAAAACCCATTCACACAACAAGTAGGAAACCACATTTAATTCAAATGCACAATCGACACATGGATTTTACCCTAGAGACCCAAACAAGAAAACCAACATTTGGTGGGAATTTTATATAGCTCAAGAAATGGTTATAAGGGTGAGCCATGCATTCCAAATCAAGGTTTTAATGCATTCTTACTCACTAGGAAAATTGTAGATAGCTTTAACTTAGACAACATACGACCTTCGAACATGATTCCTCTTCTAAGTCTTTCATTTTCTACTATTGTCTTACTCATTCATTTCCTCCTAGGCTCTCCTGATATCCTATGTTCTTTTGAATACCCTTTTTCTCAACAACCTTCATATTTAATGGGTTGCCTTGGAAGGCCAACCATCACAATGGTTCATTTTCATTTTCCAAGTTGAAATAATTTTCGGACTATTCACTCAATTTTGCAAAAACAATTAAATTCTTATTACAAAGTTTACAAAAGATATTTAATTGGGATCCAATTTTGGATCACTTTTTTTTTCTAGGTAACATATCCTCAGGAAAACCACCATGTACTTCCCATCATTCCGAGGATGGTACCCAGGATAAACCTAGATTCTTTAGGGCACAAGGCTAGGTCAACAAGGCTCAAAGACATTACAACAATATACTCATTATGAGCTCAACATGTCACTTATGAGAATAGAACCTCAGTGGGGAGGATAACACTCCATCCTACAACCACTCAGGCTAGAACCAATTGACAAACAATTCAAATGACCTATGCATGAAAATCATAACACTAATTAGTTTGGAGAATCATTGTGATCCTTTTAAACATGAGGTCCAAATTCGAACCAAGTTATTGATTACTTGTGTTATTTCTATAGAAGATGAAATTAAATTATGATTATTAAATCAATTTATTAAATTTAACTTAATATTAGTTGTGATCGAATTTGGTCAATGAGGCTCAGAAAAAAAATGTATGAAAAGAGAAAAGAGTGCATAAAGCACTTCCAAAAGAGAGAAGTAAGTATACAAAATAGGCTTAAGAAGGAGCATCATAGGAAGATGAGGGGAGAGGAGATATAAAGATATATAAGTGAACTTGGCCAAATGTCTGTGAAGAAATATGAGAAGAGTGATCTCTTTTAACATTTGAGGTGGAGAAAATGTGAGTAATATGTCACAATGAATTTCTTAGTAGACCTTGAGCTTTGGACTATAGAAAATATCTGAAGATGAATGCTCATTGGAAAGTTGATAAGATCCATAAGTCTCTTCATATATACCTATATAAGAGGGTAGTAAGAAAAACGATCCTATGTGGCATTGGATCTCAAGGTATGTAACAACTTATTTTAACATTGCGACACAACTTTGATTTTCATAATTAATATAGGAACTTAAAGTGTGAGGATCTTTAAATAGGTATGAGAAAATAAAGTATTATTGTACTTCAAGCTCCATGTTATATAGATATGTCTTGGTCACAAAGTATGTGATGGTCAATTTCCATCTTTTTAACTGGTGAAAAATAAACCCCAAACTGAAAAAGATTAACTTGAACTATGAACCACTACCCCATTAATAATGATACAATCTTAATCTAGAGTTGAATATAATAATAACAATGAATATTAAGACAAAGAAATTTCCATGATTAGTGAAATTCACTTATATTTTATATATAATTTTCAAACCTCCTTCATAATTACTCCATAGTCATATCTCTTTGAGATATTATGTGATAAATAATGAAGATACTTAATGGTAGAAGATTGTAAATATCCAAACTAAAGGAGTGAAAGTCATGGGATTCACATATTAAAAGTATTAATAGATGTATTTGAAAAAATGTATGGAAGAATAAAGCACAACAAATAAATTATTTTAGTTCATCATAATAAATTAAGCCAAGAAACTATTTTTTTTATTTTTATTACTAAGTTTTTTTGCAAATAGGATCAATGTCTTAAAATTTGTCATAAGAAAACCATTTTTTAATTCCTATTACTGTTTTTATTTTACAAATAAAATCAATCTCATAAAACGTGTCAATTCAACCAATGTAATAATATTATAACGACTAATTATATTATATTGTAAAGATATAATAATACCAGTATCAAACATTTAGAACTTCGAACCAAACTTAAAAATGATCACAACATAACCTAGAAAATATATCAAACATTTAAACTTCGAACCAAACTTAAAAATGATCACAACATAACATAGCAAATATAGTAAACTTGAAAAGAAGGGTCCCAAAGTTCTCAATTTTTGGAGAAACTATTGAGAAGTTTCTTCTTTCCATATCAAGAAAATGGATGAACAATTTTTTTTTTTATGAACAGAACTCTATCAAAATAATATTAAATGCATTTTAAGTCTTTTTGTTTCAAAGTGTAAAAGATTGGAAAGCTTTAACTTATATTTTTAAAATCAACTTTTATCATATTGGTTAACCATTAATTTCCCTTACTTTCCTTCTTTCATTATTACTTTTAATCATAAACATAAACTAGAAATGAGTATGTTATATTTACTTTTAAACATAAACAAGAAATGAGTATGTTATATTGCAAAACATAATTACTAAACCCTAATTCACCATGATTATAAATTCAACTTAATTTTATAACCCAATGTTATGTTATTTCAAACCAACTCTAATATGTTATGTGTGTTATATTGCAAAACATAATTACTAAACCCTAATTCACTATGATTATAAACTCAACTTAATTTTATAACCCAATGTTATGTTATTTCAAACCTCTTGATTTTATAACTCAAACCCTAATTCACTATGATTATAAATTCAACTTAATTTTATAACCCAATGTAATGTTATTTCAAACCTCTTAATTTTATAACTCAATGTTATATTATTTCAAACCAACTCTAATATATTATTTTATTCCAAAACAACACTATAAATCTTTATCATTATAAGGAAATAATAATTTACTTATGTAAATCTATATATTAACAAGTGTTGCATGGCAACGTAGTCCCTTCCAGGATGGAATGGGAATAAATGCACTGCTATGGCAAGAACGAGGGAGAAATAGAAGCCCGAAGTAGGAGAGACACGTGGGAAGTAGCTTGAAGTACAAGTGGTATCCATGTAGAAGATGACTTGTGCCAGTGTGTCACATACCAGCCATAAGACATCGGGTTGGTAGATGACCCGGGGAGAATTTCATTGCGACAGTAAGGCTGGAGCCCCGAAGAACCTCCTGAATTAGTTAATCATAATATTATATTAATATGGGGTTAATATGAAAACGAGTATGTCAATCCTACTACGGTTTTATAGATGTGATACTCATGTTTAAGTTTTTTCCTAGGGAATGTATAGTTCAAATATGGGACTTATAAAATTTCTGTCGTAATGACTTGAAGCAATAAAAAAGGATAGTAGTAGTTTTTTTTTTTTTTTTTGGAAATAAAGGTTCAAATAAAATAAGCACAATTTCCTGACATCCAACATAGTTGAAGAAAAAAAATTATGAGCACATTAAAATAAAAGAAGATGATCAATATGCATAAAGAGAACTAATTTAGAATTCTGAATACAACGTCAAAATTGTTCCCGAATTAGTTTTCTTTGAAATTTATCAAAAATTAATGATGTCTATTACATATTTCTGGAATCTGTTACATATTTCTGGAATCTGCTACATATTTCTTGAAATTTAAATGTGTTTGTCATATAGACTGGGATTAGGGCTCCCATGGACCATAAAAGAAATAAGTACAAGAAATAGGACTGTAGAAAGAAGAAGTGTGAGACGGTAGAGAGGAAGACCTGAAAAGAAGAAATTGGAAGTTATCAGTCTTTGGTCATAGATTTTTATTTAAAGAGGTAGAATAACTGGATTGACAAAGAAAACAAGATGTGATAAGTATAAATATGTGATCAATATAGACTTACTATGAAGCTGATTCCTTTTTGTTGCTCTCATCGACGACCACTGGAATCGTGCCAACCGGTTGTTTCCCTTCATCGGTGAGCTTGTCCATCCTACTTTGGAGCCATTCTTCAATGTAACTTCTCATGGGGGCCACGTTGATTTCATCCCATATTTCTATGTTGAAAAGATCGTATTCTAATCTCCTTATATCGATAGAAATACTATGCAGAGCCTGTTCAATTTTTTCATTGTGTGTCGAATAGTCCACTAGCCAGTTCCCGACGTCATCTTGACCATATTCAAGGACGCCATAAAATTTTTCTAAAGACAACCCCTTTAAAATATCAACTTGTTCATCAAAGGCTTGCATGGTTAAGGACAAGAATTTGAGGATTAAGTTTGGGTCTTGAACCTCGTTGGTACTTCTGGCTAAGTCTATTTGGGTCAGGTTTGTGAATAATTCTTCTTTCTTTGATATGGATTGTTCACATGATTCGAAAATGAGGTGTAGGTTCTTAACTTTCTCTTTCCAACATGCTTTTAATTGTTTGATCCAGTTTGGGGAGGGGAGATCTTCTTGTCTTATTTTCAAATATGAGATGTTGATGACATGGTTTCCAAGAGGGATCACCGTCTGTAGATAGAAATGTTCTTCATTTTTTAAATTCTCCTTCAAATGTTTGTGCAAATCATTTTCTCTCATTTGAAAGGAAGCTATATTTTGTGATGTTTCCCAGGCTTCAGTAATTAGTTCCATTATTTTCTTGATATTATTCTCTACATAGCCTCTACAGGATGTGAGGAGACTAGAGGATCCTTTTAACTTGGCTGCAGGGGTGGCAAGCACGGTTTTTTTTAAAGGACTGGCAAACAATGGGGTAGGAATCAAAGCCTCCTCCAATTCCTTGATTCGGTTGTTAAGTCTGGCATTCTCCAGTTCAATTCCTCCAATGGAATCATCAAGAGCATATGTGGTTGCTCGAAGAAATCGGGAGATTTGGGACAACTTCATTTTCCTAAGGTTAATCTCTGAATGAGATTTTCCTTTATTATTTGTTACATATCTCTTTTCAATAATTAAATTTTTAGATTGGTTGTAAAAAACTGTGCTCTGGAATATGAAGGATTCATCTTCGTCAAAAATGTCGATCTCATCTATTTTCATTGTCGAACTATGGTGCATCGCGTCCGGGGGTTGATCAACTTTGCGGAACACGTCATCCACAACAGTTTCAAGTTGCATGTTCTCACTTTCAGTTTCAGGCTCTTCCCCCTACCCTACAATGTTTTTTCTCTTCTTTGTCACGAGAAGCTTGTGACAACTATCAATTTTTCCATGAGGAGGGTTCTTATCTCCTCCTCCGTTTGAATATTTCTGGGTTGTTTTCTTACTGGGGTGGGTCGTTGAAGTGATGATCCATGATGTTGCGCTCTTGGGAGTGTTGGTCAGGGAATCAACACTCTTCTCACCAGAGCCTTTCCCTGTTGTCTGTACAATTCAGTTGTGATTTTCAATGTCTCTAAGTCAGCATCATCAACAACAGGAGTGTTTTCATTACTGTCTCTGTCTCCAGTCAGGCGCGTATGGATAAAATAGTTGTTAAATCCAACTTCTAGTAAATGTTCTCGAAAAATGCCATTAGGGTCGAACCCTCTTAGCCTTTCAACATATTTTAGGTTCAAGTTCTTGAAATGGCCTGTGAATTCGTCAATCTTGTTGACGTTTCTTAACATGAAGTCCCCAACTTTCCAGGGTAGAGGAATGAACTATTTTTTTCTCTTGCCATGGAAAAAATAAAACCAGTAGTTGTATTTCCTTGTTATTTCTGTAACAAACATCTTGTCCGTGATGTGACATGGAGGAAAGCAAGATTTTCCTTGAAGCCAAAGATCATTATTACATTGTAATTTTCTTTTTTTTCAAGTGTCCCCTTCCTATCCAAAAACTTGGTTTCCTGTTTAGACAACCGGGGAGCATCCTTTCCTAACAATAAATATTTGAAAACCAAGACAAAGTCATTAAAAGCCTCATAAAAACAATGGAATTCCTTATGCCTCCACAAGGCCTGGTACCAGAATGTTACTAGGTCGAATTCATAGTTTATCTTGTTGGACAGAGACAATTTTGGAAACAGACAACATTGTTCTATCACGGAAATCAAGTAGGATGACATATACAATTTATCATCTTCTTTGAATCATGATTATTGGGAACATATTTCAATGTAAATTAGCTTCCCCCAATAAAAAATGGATTGTTCCTTCACTGTGAAATACAAAATATAAATAACTATGTGAGAAATGCTTGTCATGGATTCATGTCCTGTTATTCTTGTAAACAACCAAGCAATTTCTCGGAATGAGTTTCTAAAGGAACTGACCTGCAAATTTGTGATATCTTCAGGAACTACTATCGGGTATTCGAGGAACTTGGGTAAGAGTTCCAACCCATTGTCATGTTTTTCTAGGAACTACTTGCAGTCTTGTCCTATGAAGGTCAATGTTGGCTCCAACAATCTTAACATCTTACAATAGACCTGAGGTGAAAAAGAAATAGGAGAATGGTCACGCAGTGGAATAATTCTTTGGATTGAAATATATTTTTCGACGCACCAAGAGACGGCCTCCTTACAGTCAAAAACCTCTGGGACACAGCCTGCAAAAGCAATTCTAGAGGTCCAAATCACTTCATTCTAGGTGGAACAATATGAATAGTAAGAGTATTTCCTAGACCACTAGAAGTTTTGGTACTCATGTCCGAAGATATTCATTGTATCTCCACAGAACTATTGTCGAAATGTTTCCATATGTTTACGAGAACATTCGTTTTCTCTAGACGATGTTTGAAATGAAGAGTTGGAAGCACTAATATAACCCTCTGCAAATCTCGATCTAATATGTGTGAATGGGAGATCTCCTCGAGCCTTTTTCTCATTAATGATAATCTCGACGGTTATTGCATGATATGTTGTTAGCATTAAATACTAGTAATTGCATACCTGTAAATGAGAAGATGGCAGGAATGACGAAGAGCAATTAAGGATTGGAGATTTCGTGAACGTGTCAATGCGATGACCCGTGAAAGACATTCCATTTTGTTTGAGATGAACAATTGAAAGGGATAATATAAATCTCCGTAGATCTTGGTTTAATGCATATTAATGGGAGATCTCCTCGATCGTTTTGATCATTAATGACAATGTTGACAGTTCTTACATGATGAGTTGTTAGCATCAAAGGTTACTAATTGCATATTTAGAAAGAAGTACGAAGGTCGCAGGGATGACAAAGAGAAATTAAGGAGTGGCTAATTATCAAAAGATGTCGGTCGAGCTTCAAAATAGGGTTACAAGGTACAACCATTAGAGGTGAGGGCCCAAGGGTCAAATTATATGTCTCGGAAGTTTTTGAGTGCAAAACGCATAGTATGGAAGAGGGCATGATGGGACAGTCTAGAGGTCAATTTGTATATCGCGAAACTCTGGGTACTGTTTGCAGGCCACAGAACAATGGAAGCACAATCGTGAGCCCGCATGTCCGGGAACCCGCAATCAAAAAAGTGGCTTAAGTATGGAATAGGGAAATGGTAGGCCAGACTCATTTTCGCTAATATATTGAAATTTGTAATATATATCCCATTACCTGGAAAGATCTTTTCTACATGTTTCTGGGAAATTTTTGTAGTGATAGTCAATGTGACTGTGTCGTTGTTCCTTTTTATTTTTAATGGTCTGTATGGTTTTCGCATGATGAACTATTAGCATTAAACCTTGGTAGTTGCATACGTTGAAAGAAGTGCGAATGTGGAGGGCACAGGAAACAGTGACTAAAAATTGGAGATTTCATGAACCCGCCAACCCGAGGATCCACGAAAGAGATTCCATGACATGGGAAAGTATGGAAAGCGGTCAGATGAGCTTCAAACTAGGGTGACAATGGTTCCCCAGGAGAGGTGACTTCCCGAGGGTCAAATTGCATGTCTCAGAACTTTTGAGTGAAAAATGTGTAACACAGAAGATGGGATGATGTGGGATTCTGGTGATCAATTTGTATATTGTAGAAGTGTGGGAGATCTTCTCGAGCCTTTCGCTCATTAATGGAAATGTTTGAGGTTCCTGCATGACAAAGTGTTAGCATTAAAGCTTACTAATTGCATATCCAGAAAGAAGTACGAAGGTGGCAGGGACAGGGAACAACAATTAAGGAATGGTTAATTATCGAAAGTAGTCAGTCAGACTTCAAAATAGGGTTGCAATATACAACCAGCAGAGGTGAGGATCCGAGGGTCAAATTGTATGTCTGGGAAGTGTTGACCGCAAAATGCGTAACACAAAAGAGGGCATGATGGTGCATTCCTGCAGACAAATTTATATCGTGGAACTCCGGGTACATTTTTCTAGTCGCGGAACATTGGAAACACAATCTTGAGCCTGCCAGTCCGGGAACCCGCAATCAAAAAAGTGTCTAAGTATGGAATAGGGAAACAATAGGATGGACTTGATAAACAATGGTTGCAACATGTGAAACCATGGAAATGTACCATGTCATGAACATACAGCCAACTTGCGGCTAAGTATTAAAAGGAACGTCGGACAATCAGACTCATGACAGGGCATTCTAGCAGAAAAATTGTATATCGCGAAACTTGGGGTACTATTTTCAAGTCGCGGAAGATTCGAAACACAATTTTGAGCCCATCAATCTGGGAACCCGCAATCCAAAAAGTGTCTAAGTATGGAATAGGGAAACGGTAACCTGGAAAGTGTCTAAGTATGACGATATTTATGGTTGTTGCATGATGAACTCTTAGCATTAAACCTTTGTTGTTGCATATTTGGAAAGAAGTACGAAGGTGGCCGACACATGAAATAGTGACTAGGAATTGGAGATTTCATGAACCCGCCAACCCGAGGATCCAAAATAGGGTGACAAGGTTTCCCCAGAATACGTGAGGCCCCGACGGTCAAATTGTATCACTCGAAATGTTTGAATGCATAATTTGTAACATGGAAGAGGGGACGATCTCAGAGTCTGACAGTCAATTTGTATATCGCAGAGGTCTGGGTGTTGTTTGTAGGTCACAAAACAATGGAAGTGCAATCTAGAGGACGAAATAATTAATGTGCATTGGGAAGGGCACAAATGTGGCAGGGATGGAAGGGAGCCATAAATGGTTTGAAACTTTTTATGAACCTGGGTAAAGTGAAGCTTGTGAATTGGAGGAGCCCGGGGTGGAATTGTAGATCACAGAATTTTTGGGTGCAAGATGTATATCACAGAACAGGTGGAAAATTTTTCTTAAGTATGGAAAGGAACGACGGTCGTTCCGAGTACTGTAAATGGAGGTTTAATGCATGTTAATGGGAGATCTCCTCGAGGTTTTTTTCATGTTAATGCCAATTGTTTTGTACTAGTGTGTTCAGTTGTCACTAGTAAAACCATAACTAATATGCATTGGGAAGGGTACGAAGGTAGTGGGGATGGAAGGAAGTGATAGATGCTTTGAAACTTTTGTGAACCCAGGTAGAGTGAATCTTGCGAGTTTGAGGAGTACGGGGTGGAATTGTAGATCACAGAAGTTTTGAGTGCAAGATGTATATCACAGAACAAGCAACAACAAAGTTTGATAGTGCCAACCCCAGAAACTGTGGCCATAAAATTGGATAAGTATGGAAAGGAACAACGGTTGTTTGGACTCATCATGTGAGGATATATATGGAGATGAAGATATGTCATTCCACCAACCCAGGAACCCATGATCATAGAAAGGCGACTAAGTATATAACCAAAAAGGGATAATAGACGGGAAGAAGAAAAGGGAAAAGGGGTAAGTATCTCACAGAAAAACATCTACTATTTGTTTATTAATGCCACTCTTTTTGAACCCATGGTGAGTTATCACTAGTAAATGCATAAATTGCAGATCACATAATTTTTTGGGTGCAAGATGTATATGACGAAACATGGGGCATAAGTGTTCGATAGCGCTAACCCGGGACCCAGTGGTCAGATAATTGGCTAAGATTGAAAGGGACCATGGTTGGTCGGTCTCATGATGTGAAGATATAGATGAAGATGATCATCTGTCAATCCCTCCAACCCAAAAAGTCATGATCATAGAAATGTGACTAAATATAGAACCACAAAGGGATAGTAGAGGGGAAGAAGACAAGTCAAAAATGGGTAAGTATAGAGAAGGGGAAACAAAGGGAGAAATGATCATTTAGTCTCGACTATGTAATATACTTGGGGTTCGACAAAGACAACTTCAAGTTTAAAGAGAATTTTTTTATATTTATTCCAATAGTATTCATATCAATTTATCTTAATAGATTATTTGTGGTCCAAATGTAAAGCATCTTCCAATTTTTA
>JASDQU010101345.1:11968-29138 GCA_032191745.1 Picea mariana | reverse complement strand
TAGTTGTACAGGAAAATGAGTCAATTTAAAAAAAAATACAAAATAAAATAAAAAACAATATCAGACATTGGAAAACACCATACAAAAACCTCAAATGTTCTATATTACGATAAACTAGGTTACAAAATACATCTGCGATTATTTCCCAAAATAGTTGTCTTGAAATAGTTTAGCAGATATTCTATGAAATTTAAATTTGTTTTCCATAATGACTGCGATTGGGGCTCCCACGGACAAAAAAAGAAAATATGTACAAGAATCAAGCCTGTAGATAGTCTTTTATAGATTTCATCTTGATCATCAAATGATTTCCTGGTTGAACAATGAGTTGAATCAATTTCGGGTCTTGGACTTCATTGGTGTTGCTAGCTAGATCTATCCTAGCTTCTTGAATAGTTTGTATCTTCTAGATATGGCCTACCTTGATTAGTTTTTTATTCAACATTCTGTACTTTTCTAAGTGTTAATTTCCCTCTATCATCGAAAACTTGGGGTTTAAGGTGCCTTCCTTGTAATGTTCATGGTCATCAACATCTGAGACAACTTAGAGATGTGATTTAGGCCCAATTCAAAGACGAGGGAGTGGTTTTATGTGACATCAGCTTGGGGGGGGGGGGAGGAATCATGTTAGCCAACAAACGTTGAGACAAAAAAAATTCAAGTATGTTGTGACTGGTATTCTCCCTGTATTCGATCATCTGTTTGGTTGAAAGGCCTGCCTGAATATTTGTATGTTGAATTTCTTTGTTTTATTGTTGTAAATTGGAAGGGATGTTCAAGTCACCTGCAAAATGCTCCTCTGTTGAAGTATATAGCTTCTTCCAGCAACACAGATTTGGAAAGTGTATCAAATGTTGCAGATCACACCAGAATATATCTTTCGTCATAGGGGTGGCAGACATCCTGGCTCACAAAATGGTATGGAATATTCGGAAGTGACGCCAAATATTACTCCATGCCCGAATATAATCAGAAGGAAATTATAAATTTGGATCCTCACGAAGGTGAGAAACTGTATGCGTGTTTGAATCAACATTTTAAAATTACAAAACATTTTATGACAAAGTTGTAATAGACTTGACAAACAACCAACTTCTATCTCAAAGATTGTTGAGAAACCTCTAGATGTAGTAACAGACTCGACATACAATCAAATTTCGATCACTACTGGTACTAATATAAAGTGTAACAAGTCATGACCCCAGGCTCTAGGTAGCTTCAACTTCAAGCATCCACACTAGCAGTGACTCTAGGCTCCAGATAGCTTCAACTTCGGACATCAACACTGGAGGTGGAAATGGGAAAAGTGCCATTGACTACAAGGAGGTAATGTGGTGAAAAAGTAGGCCTGTCATTGTCAAAACACGTAGACTACAGGATTGTCAGACTTGCAAATAGCATCAACTTTAGTGTTTCTTTGTCATGACAATTACAATGTTGTTGTGAGTCCAAAAATCTTTGGAGGTTGGTGTCCTATGCGATGATGACCTCAACATTAGGTACATGTCAGACATCTATTATCTGACATTGCAATGTTAATGTGATTGCCATAGTTGACGACGAATCGATTTCATTGGCACAAACAATATTAATTGTGTGACTAATTAACATTGTTGAAGGACGTGAATCCCAAACAACGCCTAAATTTTTTTGAAAATCCATGTGTTAAAAAAATACATTGTTTTATATTTTAAGAAATAAGAAATTGTATTTTCTATGTCTAACATTAGGTAACCCAAATTCAACTCAGATCCCCGAAAGCGATCAAATTCCCTAGAGCTAGTTTATTTCCATCATCTTGGTTGGGATAGAAGGATCCACCACTAGGACAAAGAAAGAAGGTAGCAGCAAAAGTACCTGTGAAAACGCAAGTTGGTGATGGAAGCACTCTATGACCAGGAAGGAAATTTGTCCTTAGCGTTATTTGATCCTGATGAACAACTCAAGAGGCGCTTACGGTGAGGCCATGGCGATTTATTTGATCCAGACAAGGAAATACTTCAAGCATCGAGCAATTTCCATTTTTTTTCAAATATTGGATCTACTGCAACAAAATAAGTGCATTCTCCTTATTCAAAGCAAGGGAAACATCAGTAAGATTGATATTCAGTGGAAGCAACTCTGGAATATCCTACTACATCAAGGTCTCTTCTAAAGAATGAAACAAAATGATTACATGAAGGCGGTAGTAAAATGTGATCTTCAGAAACGAAATCATTACATGAACACGTCAAACTTCTTACAGAAGGTGGTAGTATAAAGTAATCTTTAGAAAGTGTTGCAAAGTCCATAATCCATAATTCCTTCCTGTTGTGAGTGGGAAATCCCCCCTACGGACTAGCACTTAGGGTTTTATCATGCACGCAGATAAGACCTAAATATTCCTACTTTTTACCATCATTCCATAACTAATCCCCATTATTCTTAAGCAAATACATAGTTAAGAAGATCAAGTGAAGATATCTTATTTCCGACATTTGGTATCGATCCCTTTTTACGCTTGGTCGCTCTTTGACTGAAACTCTACTTCCAAGGCTGGCCTGCATTCACACAAGACATACAAACAACTCCACATGCATTTGATCTACAAATTAATGGGTTAGATATTTAATCAACATTTACGCAATAACAATGAAAACCTCATATTGTGGGACGGGAAAAGTACTTCTTGATTATTAACTTCACTAAAGCAACTTAAAATGATGAAGCCGACCACTGCTCCATGATTCTGGTTCTGGGCTCCTCTTTTATTGTGCACCAACTGCTAACACACTTGCTTCTCTTCTTTGTTGAAATCACAAAATGGTTGCAGAATCTTGGGCAAGGGGAATGTCAATTCAGGTAGAGTTTCTTTAATTTTCCTCCTCTCAAATGGGACCCCTACCCCTTCTTTTATAGGCTAGAAGGAGCTAGGTATTTAGTCGACTGACTGACCATGCATGGTCGAAAAGTTTAGTTAACTTACCCAAAACTGTGTGTTTCGTCAGCAACTTTCCATTTTTCATGCTTTTGTAGGTACACGCGGGCTGTAGTGGGTCAGCTAGAGTGTACACATAGGCTGTAGTGGAGCAGGGTGCGTGGGCCTTTAAAAATGGTGTTTTTTAAGAAGAGTTGTTCAGTATTGGCTTAGCAAAGAAGGCATATGAGATGGCCTGATGTCAAGTAAGCATGTCTGGTGCAAATTAGGGTTATAATAGATGCCCCCTAATGTGTGAGGTCAGAAAAGAATCCGATGTCCAAAATACATTATCAATCTTTATCAACGTACCAAACTAGTGAGCCCAAGGACAAAAATTCAGGAGGTTCCATTTGCAAAATAAAAATTGTCTCACCGAGGTGGGCATACCCATGCTCGAGATGAAATAAAATCATGGCTACCAATCAACTACACTGTAAATCCATGTCATATAACTATATAAAGTGTAGCCGCGAGCAATACACAGCAGATCTACATCTCAAAATAAAAAATATATACATGTATAGTATCCATATTCTAGAAGCTGATAAGGCATGATGGTTAGAGATGAGGTCTTCAGAGCTCGAGCAAAAAAATTAAAATATTCAAAACTCAATTAGGAGTGTAATATGAGTGTACGAATTCACTACCCAAAGGTCTTCCATGGCTCGTCAGGCATGGACTAGAGAATCTTGATGATCAAACTGAAGGATTCATTGATTTTGAACAAAGACTTGATTGGACTTTCGGGATGGCCGGGCATGAGGGTAAGAGACAAACTGCAGAGGGGATGACTCAAGCTTGGTAAAAAATTCCCTTCGACAATAGCACGACAAATGATGAGACTCAAGCAACATGGCATTGACATAAGTTCACAATGCAGGAAGCGACGCAAACTCTCCATATGTTTAGAAGAATAACCAAATAGAGGAGGACACAACTCTATGTAGCGAGAACAAATTTATAAGTTCATATTAAATCCCAAAGCTTGAAGAACAAATAGAAGGATGTTCTTTGTCCAAGGGCGACTCATTTTGCTGCCAATAAAAAGAAAATACTTTTCCATTCCTCTTTTTGGGGTATATTTGATTTTTTTTTGTCTTTTTCAATCATTTTGGAAAGCTCAAAAAAGAATAAAAGAATGCTACGTTACAAAGGAGGAACGAGTGTCACAAACATACTAGTTCTAGGTGCAAGGACAAGACTAATGTTCAAAGCAAGGACATTCAGAAAAATCCCTCCCGGGGCCAAAGGTGTCAAGATGCACAAGCAAAGTGCTACATGGCTTGCGTATAAGGCATGATTCAGATGGTTCAGTTGAGAGCAACATGGAGCCGGCATTAGTCCAAAGACGCAGGCATGAAAACACAGTTAACAAAAAACACAATGGTAACATCCTTCAATGTACTTTTAATGACCCCATAAAAGGTAAGCTCGGTGGTGTTTCATATTTAGAGAGTCTAAAAAAATGTAAAAGGAGACTCTGCTGGGGTACCTTTTTCTAAGATAGTCTAGTCGATTCGAAAAAGGGGTAAACTAGCACCGAACAAACATCTATTCAAAACCATTTTAACAAGTGTGATAACGACAAGGTTAATCAACATTTTTTTCATTTTTAAGGAGTCTGAGAAAAAAGATTAACTATGGACTCCGTCAAGAATGTTCTTCTGAACCATTTTAACAAGTGTGAAAGAATAAGTTCACTCGAAGATCTTTTCAATTTTAGGGAGTCTGAAAAGAGCTTAACTATGGACTTCATGGGGGTTCCTTTTTCTTAAATTTAGTCCCTCAGTCCCGAAAAAGGGTTAAAATTATACCTAAGATCACTCTTCTAGATAACCGAGTATCCTAGAGTATACCTTTGTTTGTACAGTTGACCATCCAGACCAAAAAGGGGTAAACTACCACCGGACAGATGTGACTTCAAATTTCAGTTTAGTGAGTGTGAAGGTCAACAAGATCACTCAACAATCTTTTCACGTTTAGAGGTTCTGAAAAGATCTTAAAAGAAGACCCATTAAGTTTTGGGAGTCCTGAGGGTGAGGTCAAGAGTGATACGGAATTATGAAAATGAGGCTCAAACTCGTAATCAGGAAAAGCTAGTAAGGACTTCCAGGCCTATAGTCGTTAGTGACAACATGGAGACAAAAATGCAACCAGGATCTACCCAGGGCATCCATGTTAAGGTAGGCTCTACCACTAAATTACGACACTCCTAAAGCAGCAATGATGGTTCTGTGTCGCAACTCGGTGGGATTGATCCTATGGCAAAGTGGAAAAGACAACAAGATGCAGAAAGTGAAGGTGGAATCCTATCTTAAATGCAATAAGTTGGAAAAAATGTCTTTTTACCAAAGGACCTTCAAAATGACCCAAAACTCCAAAAAATTTCCAAATACCCAAAGAACACTTCTCGTGACAATCCAAAGAAAACTCCCGAACCATACTAAATGATTTTCAGTTTAGAAAAAATGACAAAAGGGTCCAAAAATTTGACAAAAAGAGGCCAAAAATTCTATAAATAGAAGCTGGTAGCTCATTATCACCATTGCTAATTGAGAAATTGACTAAAAGCCAAAACTATCCCTTTGTGAAAAGAGTTTATTCTGGGAGCTGGGAGACTCACTGGATGAAACGATCATTCGTTTAGACCAAGTAAGTACTCACTACCCCCTCTTGCAATTTAATTCTTTCTTTATTCATTTAAGTTCATTTTTTGGGGGGGCGTTGACCTTTAAAAGATCGGCCCTACGTCCACGTGGGTTGTCTTATGACAACTCGAGTGTACACATGGGCTGCCTTATGAAAACCTGAGTGTACACGCTACTGTGAGCACTACAACCCATGTGGACCTTCCATTTAGTGTAAAAAAATAAAAAACAAGAGTTAATCCTCCTAAACTTTGTCTATTTGCAGGATGTATGTTCACTGGAGGGAAAGAGAGCAAGAGGATATTGATGTGTTGGTCGATGAGGACCCTAATTCTCTTGCAGCACTATTGCAGTGTGGTTTGTTAAAGTTTTTCCATTGTCCTTTCATGTGAGCACAACCTAGGCTACTGAACTCCTTGGTGGATTATTGGCATCCCGATGAAGAGGCCTTTATTCTAGAGGGCCAGTCATTGTCTCCAACAACAAAGGATATATACTTCCTGAATAGCCTCTCGAGGAGAGGGGAACTAGTCAATTTTTGTACCTTTACTTCCGGGCCTTATAACATATTAGAGTTGATTGGACTCCATTGTGAAGCCAATACTGACAGAACGAGCTCGCAAGTGTCAATAAGCAAGATTTCTAACTTATCACTAAAAGTGATAGTGTTTCTCATTGGGCCAATTACTGGGTCCACGTCTTTGCATCAACCTTCCCATGCGCACATGAATTGTGCATTTCAGTGCTTAAATGCACAAATATTTGACTCGAGCACCACCTTACTGGATTGTATGAAGAGGCAATTAACAGAGTGTCGAATGCGGAATCAGAGGAACTTCGGATTTGGGATGATTCTTTGTGCTTTCTTCTTTGAGAGAATGCCCAGTTTCAGTCCTAGAGAGACTATACAAGGGAACGAGGCCTCTCTCCCCGCATTATGCATATGGGCAGCATTGTTGCCGCGACAGGGGGGAGGGAGGACCATTGAGGCCTTCAATGATAAGTTATTTGCTTGGTGGGCGCAACAGATTCCGGTTATAAAGGACTACCACTATGCCAGGATAGACTTCTCTAGAGACCCTAAGATACCGGTACCTCCTGGAGAGAAGCGAGGAGAGGTGGGTAAGTTTGCTTCGTTTTTTTTTATTGTTAAATATATGTAATTTTATGTTGTTTTTTATATATATCATTTTTTTATATACACCAGAGTATCTGACAAATCTATGTCTGTTATGTGCAGATGTGGGGCCAATGCGACTAGTGGACTATGCGAGGAATAGGCGACGTCCTCAACTAGAGGTCGCTCCAGCCACAGTCGATGAACCAGCAACAGTAGGAGTACCTCTAGCCGGTGAGGCTGAGAGAGTTTTGAGATGAGTAGAGAGAAACTTTACCTTGCTTACTCACACAGTCCCCATGGCAGAGATTGAGGATCTGTTACCGTCTATGCATTTGTTGTATTGGGGGCACCACGGACGTGGGTCCGACTTTTTTGACGTTTGGAAAATGTCGTTGACCATTACAACAGGGCCAACAAGCCTCGTCCTTAGTTAGGCTGGACTTTTCACGTGCCGAGGGCACTATTTGTATATTTTTGAGGGCATAAGCCCTATGACTCATTACTGGATGTATTTTTGAGGCTCTTACGCCCACGCATGTACTCTGATATTTTTGATATTATATATGGATTTTTATGTCTTTTTATGTTTTATGGATTACATTTTATTTAAAAATGTATTTACATGTGCATGTGTGTGTCTTCCTTATATGTGTGCTAGATGCCAGTGTAAAATTTGATTAGCTAGACTATCTGTGACTTGATTTAATCTCCTAGGAACATGAAAATATGTAATATAATCAAAGCTTTGTTCTAAGAGATGTACCCTAAGGAACCGTCGATGTAAAGTAGGATCATGAACATGGTAGACTCTATTTAATTGAGACACAACCAACTGAGCATCTAAATAGACACGGAGGTGAGAGATACCAAGTGACAAAGTGTCACAAAGAAACTCAATAACTGTGTTGCATTCAGAAACATTGTTTGTGGTGTCGCCTAAACATATACCTCATGAATATAGCAACTGGCCCTGAGGTGTAAAAATTACCCAAGCTGCGGAGGCAAGCCTCCAAGTGTGTCAGCTAGCACCGTCTGTGAATCCAACGAAGACCTCTGATTCACTTCACATCTTCCACAGTGACAAAATATAACATCAAAAAATGACACGTCCATAAAACCAAAAGAAACCAAAAATTAACAGTAAAAAGACTATACATATGTTACAAAAAGTTACCCAAGGTGACCTACCTATGAGTAATACTTCTTGAGGTAGAGCCCATTTCTAGGCTCTGCCAAAGCATTTTCCTCAAAATCCACCAGACGATAAGAACCCTTTTTTAGAACCTCTTTTATGATGAAAGGTCCGAGCCACATGGGTTTGAACTTGCCTACCCCCAGGGGGTCCTTATCTTGATCATGGACCAAGACAAGGTCGCCTTCCAAGAAAATCCGAGGACGAACGAACCCATCATACTGATACTTGACTTTTTGTTTGTGAGCTTCATTAGCTAAGGCCGCATCACGACGATGCTTATTGAGCTGCTCGAGATATAATAAATGCTCTTCAAGCGGTGAAGTGTCTGGCAATAACTGTACTGCCAACTTTAAAGATGGGATCTGGAATTCTATGGGAAAAACTACTTCCAGCCCGTAAACGAGCTGAAAAGGTGAGAAACTGGTTTCATTCTTAACAGACATTCAGTAGGCCCATAATGCCGAGTATAACATCAAATGCCAATTTGACTTGGCCGAATTGATCGTTCATTGTAGGATGGTCTTAAAATATTTATTGACAACTTCCACCTAACCATTCACTTGAGGGTAGTAGGGTGATGAATTTTCTTGCCTCACCCCAAGATTTGATGTTAACTTGGTCATCATTGTGTTCTAAAAGTGACTGCCATGGTTAGTGACAATCTCTCTCAAGACACCAAATCGTGCTATAATCTGGTTAAACAAAAAGAGAGTGGCAGTCTCGCCATCATCTTTGAACATTGGCATAGCTTTGACCTACTTGGTGAAGTAGTCTACTACTACTATGATATAACGACGCCCCCTTGCTGAAGGAGGGTTGCAGGTAGTGTAATCAATCCCCCATTTGGTGAAGGGGCCAATGGTGATGATGGGAAACATGGGAGCGGGATAAGACCTCATCTTCCGTGAGAATATTTGACATGAGTGGAACTTCTTGACTAATGCGATACAATATTTAATTAGTTTTGGCCAGAAGTAACCGGCTCATAAAATCTTTTGGGATGTTGCCAACCCAGACAAATGACCACCACATGATCCAGTATGGCAATTGTTAATCACGATTTTCGCTTCTTCATGAGTGAGGCACCGACGAAGGATGCAATATACACCATGACAATACAGAGTATCTTCAAGTATGAGGTAGTTCTTGGTTTGATGGCATATACAATGACGGTCATCACGAGAAGTAGAGGTAGGGCACTTCAAAGTCTGGAGATAGACAAGTATATCTCCATACCAGGGGTCCGAAAATGCTATCAAAAACATGTCTCTTTGAATAGGCGATTCTTCGGGCATAACATCACCTGACTCAACCAGAAGTTCCGAGATGAGTTTCGCAAAGACCAATGACTTTTTGGATTTCCCCGAAACAAAATCTAAGTCAAATTCCTAGAGGAAAACTATCCATCTACTGATATTTCTGCCAATTACCTGTCGTGTCAATACGTATTGAAACGGATTCATAACGGCAATGACGGTGGTCTTACGAAACAAAACATAATGATGGAACTGTTGGACAGCATGGACTGCTGCCAACGCAAGTTTTTCGATATGAGAATAATTGAGTTCCGATCAAACCAGGCCTCAACTCAGGTAATAAATCACATATTCTGAGATAAAATCGTCCTCCTGAACTATGACCATGCTGATGGTTGACTCTACTGTAGCCAAGTATAATAAGAAATCTTTGTTATAATTGGGTGGCCGAAGCAGAGGGGCAATTATGAGGGAACATTTCAACGCTTTGAAGGAGCATTGAGTGGCATCATCTCAATGAAAAGGAACATCCTTCTTCAGTAAACACATAAATCCCTCTGTGATCTCAGCATAGTTTGCGATGAAACGCCGCAAAAAGTTTGCTTTTCCTTGTAGACTTTGAAGTTGAAGGATTGTATGTGGTGGAGGCAACTGAATTATTGCCTCAACCTTGAGAGGATCGACCATGATCCATGTTGTTGAAACTATGAAACCTAGCAGACGACCCAGCATCACGTAAAAATTGCATTTGTTAGGATTCAAGCGAATCCGGAAGTAGCGACATCGCTCAAAGATAAGTCAGAGGTGCGTGGGATGATTAGTTCTCTTACAATATCATGATGCTAAATCATCTAAGTAGGCCTCAACGATATGTTTGAGATATTGGAAAGAAAAATACATGTCCCACTGAAAGGTAGCTCCAACATTTTTCAGACCAAAAGGCATCTTACGATACGTGAATGTACCTCATGGAAAAATGAGTGTTGTTTTGTGTTGGTCTTCGGGTTTGATTTGTATATGATTATATCCTGAAAAACCATCCATGAAAGAAAAGGCCTCGCAACCTGTGCATTCATCGACTATCCAGTCAATAAATGGTGTGGGGAAATTATCTTTTGGACAGGCTTTGTTCAAATCACGGAAGTTTGTACATACATGAATCGTACCCTATTTTTTGTTAACCAGCATGGGGTTTGACACCCATTGGGTCAAATGGACGGGGTAGATAAAACCTTCCTTGATAAATTTCTCTACTTCAACCTTAATAGTTGTTGCTTTCTTAGGATTAACTAGATGAAGCTTCTGCCAAACTGGCTTAGCGTCAGGATAAGTCGTGATTTCATGTTCAACATTTTTTGGATCGATGCCTGGCATTTCCTCGTAATACCAAGAAAAAACATCATAAAATTCCTTAAATAAATCCATGTAGATTTGAATCTCTTCGGGGGAGCAGTTAGCTCCAACGAAAACATTCTCCACAATGCTAAGGGTTATAGAGATGTTTATAGGTATAGTTTCAGTGATGATTTCCATATTACCCTTGGCATAAATAACATGTGTAGCCAAAGGATTGATAGGACAAGACCTATCTCCAGTCATAGTTAAGGTGAATTCCCCGGCTTCAATTCTGCTTAACTCTGGGAGGAAGTAAGATCTGTGATGGAAATCGTCCCAGGGTTTGTCCAGACTAGTCATTGCTTCAATGATTGCTTCGTCTGAGGGAAAGAATAATTCTAAAGAGTCTGTATCAGCGAGGGAACCTTGAGCCCAAATAGGCTCTAGAATCGGATCTAACCCTTGTGCGGGAGTTGGATTGGGGTCGGCAGAAGCTTTTTGGGATAAAGAGTACGCCACTTCTGTCGCGGACAAGGGCATGGACATGCCATGGTGCCCTGTCCCTTCCATCGTGGCCAATGGGAACAGAAGAATCAATGAATCGTTGAAGTAAGTCGTGCGAAATGACGAAACTTGGAAAATCTCAACCTTATGGTGGTCAGATATGAACTTAACATCACCTTGAGAAGGTGGGTAATTGAAAGTACCCATCAAATGTGGGCACAAACCAACCCCTATGTTGACGACACTGGGTTGAGGGTTGTCAATCATTGGGACTGCGGATGCCCCCAGTGAAGTGTCAGGACGGGAGACAGATGACTGATCAATGGTCACAATCCAGCCCTCGTGTGTAAACAAAAAGACCTGGAAAATTGTAGCGACTACTTCTTTCATAGCATAGGTCCAACTATTGTAGTTGAGAGATGCATCGACCACTTCAACTTCGACACACACGGTTTTCCCTCCTAACTTCACGGGAAAAGAGGGGATAATGCCATGTGGTCGGAATGAATGACCGTCGAAAGCGGTAAGAAGAGTAGGTGATGGAGACAAAGCAAGTTGGCCAATGGCCTTCCAACATGCCAAAGACATTACACATGTTGAGGCACCCTCATCAACCACCGTGTGAAAAATGTTCTGAGTAAAAGTTTTTCGTGGTGTAACCCACTACTATCTAGAATGCTACGTGGTAAGGGAGATGAGGTTTTAAGTCGGTTGTATCAAGCATGATCGTACCCGGATTACAAGTCTCGGCAGATCCTAAAGCGGATAATAGAGCCTTTCTCTAGGAAGGGAAGCTTTGGAGGACTTCCAAAGCAGACATCACACAAGGGGTTTGAGACAAATCCTACACCACAGAGTATTTATGGGAAACCCTTGCGTTTGGGTTGTGAGAAGCTTTCTTAAACGCACCTTTTGGGATGTGTGTCATGGTTTCACCTAACGTATTCTCGATCTGGAGAGGAAGAGATGGGGTTTCATCTTCTTTACCTTTCTCAGAGGTGCTTGGCTTGTTGTAATCACGTGCTCTAGTCGATATATAGGCATCACCTTTCATCATATACACATTCGCGGATGCAGGATTGTTTGAAGATGGAAGGGGTCCTTGGTTTCCCCCTCCGTGCTTGTAGAGGCTTAAGTTATATTTTGGCCATGTTGAAATGGGTTTGTTAACACAACAGGATTTTTTTGTGACAATAACTTTTTGGCTTTTGCAAGCCAAGGGAACTGGTGAGTCGGGTGGTCTTCCGTGCACAGATTACACGGACACTTCGACTTCCTTTTTTCAGTGTTTCCCCCGCCAACATTATTAGTGGGTTTCTTATCCCCCTTAACCTTCTTACGTTGTTTCTTCTTTCCATCAGGATGTTGGGTGGCCTTCGGATTTGTTGATTGCACACTATATACATACGACATTTGGGTAGGGGGAGCAATAGGAACAGTAGTCTGGCTGGCTGCTGTATGCTGGATAGACAATTGCTACAATTATTTTGTCATTTGTTCAATGGGCTTTGTTTGTGTTGAACCAAAAATGCCATTGACATGTGGTCCAACTCTCTATCTGGTTTTATCAAGTATTGATCATGGTGCATCTAGAAAGATCTCGTACAGTAGACCAGACTGAGAATAGATTAGCTCAAGTTGTTGAGCTCTCATGATTGCATCTTCTTCGGAAACACTCCCGACGTTGCGATGTCTTTAGATAACTGTGGGGCCAAAGACTTAAGGAACCACTCAAGAAGGAATGCTGGTGGGACTGGCACCTTAATCAAACTCTTCTGGCATCTCCATTCTTGGATGTGATCAGAGATATGGTCCACTTTTGTCTATTCAAAATTGGCCAGCAATTCTGTGTCAATGTCGTATCTCACAGGTAATTGGAAATGGTTTAGGAAATCCATTGCCAATTCGCCAAAGGAAGAGTATCTTGAGTGGTTGAGATCATTGTACCATTTCACACCACTCCCAATAAGAGTACATTGAAACAATCGCAACTGTAGGGAGTCTTCTTTCAACAAATTAGATGAGCACCAAAGGTGAAAAGTAGTCACATGATCTCTTGGATCTTTGTTAGGATTGGCTTCGAACTTTGGTATGTCCGAAGGAAAATTTGTCGGCATAGGGGGCCAATGCAAATCGTGACAGATAAGGTCTTTCAACAACCTTGTTAAGTCTGGAAAATGCAAGATTGCCAGGAAAGGTAGTTTGGGTTGTTGGTGATAACCATGGAAAAAGGGGCCTGAAGTTTGACTGACACCAGGTTTCCAGGAAAATTTGGGTTACTGGTCTGGGTTCTGGTAAAAACCATGGCCATGACCAACATACAGATTCTACATTTGAGGAGACATCATCGATTGATTCCCGAAATAGGACATAGATGGTTGGGCATGCATTACATTCAGAGGACTTTGGGAAGGGTTACCCCATGCCGATCCCATGGCCATAGGTACTGCACCTTGCCCGAGGTTCCATTGGTTATGAAAATAATTTCCCCCGATCAACATTCCTGACGAGGGAACTGATCCCTGTCAAGAATTCCAAGGTCATGATGCAGAAGAAGTTCCTGGGTTTTCCCCCTGTGCAAGAATAGTACCCTGCATAGGATTAGGTTGTCCATAACCAAGGTTTCCCCCAATAGGGAAATAATTTGATGAGAAAGCGTTGTTACTAAATGCACCGAATAAAGAAAATGATGTTGAACCTACCGGCATATTATGAGAAGGTGGTCCTTGACTCCCTACTCCAAATTAACTATGGTGTGCGTTTGGCTCGACGGATTTCTAGTGGGCACCACCGAGCGAAGGGGACGAAGGAGGTATATGACCTCCTCCATAAGGGAAAGTGTTAAAGGGATCTGAAGTGCCCCCCATGGGTCCTTGCAGAGGAGCATTAGAGCTCCCTGCCCCTAGACCTAAATTCTGTAAAGTGGAGTAGGAGAGTATAGGGCTTGTACCTAAGCTAGGCATCTTGTATGAGAAATGAGGGCCTGTCACACTCTGTGTGAAAGGAGCAATGACCGCCACCAAAGACAGGATCAGACCATTTCTCGAGGTAGAGGTAGTCGAGACCATGGTGGCTCGGACTGACGATGGTGGGTAAGGAGGTGGAACACCCCTTGTGGTGACAGTCGTAGTGGGAATAGGGGAATTACCGGAATAGGAGGAAACGTTTGTTTCCATTGTTGCGTGTGACATTGTCTAGCGCTCATAAGGATAAATATGTACGATGATGGGTGCCAAAAGATCAGTGGTTGGAGTTTTGTATGGACCAAGAGCTTCCACTCCAAGGTCAGAAATGGTTAGTTCCTCCAGATGTTGGTCGGGCATAGTTTCCTGTGACCCAGTCACTTCAAAAGACCATTGTTGGTCTAGCTTTCACCTTACGGTGGCGGGGGTGGCTCCACTGTAACCAGTGGTATGCCAAGAATCCTTCGTGACTGGAAGAGCTCGTGATCCTCTACTGTGTAAGAAGATCAAAGACAAACTAGGGCCTTCTATTCGTTTAAAAACAACACACACTAGAAAAAGTCCCTACAAGATAAAACAAGCAATGACTAAACTATTTGGAAGAACAGTTACAACAACCAACACTAGAGAAACTTACCAGTGCAAGTGCAACTCTAACACGGAAGAAACCTCTGGGTATACTCTACAAAGTGTGGCCTAATGTTTGTCCTAGGTACCATGGTCTACCCCCGCAGTCACCAGTGTAAGTCCCTAAAATAATGGCAACTAGGTTGACAACACGTGAACAGTCACCAAGCGGGTACAGTCGAAAGTCGGGTGGACCGCAATGAGTAGGGTATCAAGCCCGAAACCTATCAAGGGTATCGAAAGCAAGTGATCCGAATGAAAATTGAGGACCTTGAACGGATTCGATACCCATGAAGCTCCGTGGAAAATGCAATCGATGAAATCCCAAAAGAAGCCCTCCATATGCGTTCCCCACTATGCTTGGTCCGGCTTTGAAGGGATTATCTCCTCTACCTTTCTGCACACGACCTCGTGTTTATCCCTTGTGTTAGAGGGGGGTCCCGGATAACTTTCATGATACTGTACTTTTAACACTCTCTAGCACAGACTCTTATGTATGTTTTGCAGCCTTGAAGAGTTTCCTCTCCAACCTAAATCTTGGCTCTAGCCTAGACTAGTTGATGGACCCTACAAACATAACGTCTAGTTTATTTTAATTAATCGTTAATTTTTATGGCTTGTCTTATGTCAAAGGTTATGGAAGTGAAACTAGTGATGTTTTAAAAGAAGAAATAAAAGATAAACAAAAAGCTGGAAACAAAAATAACTTCTTCTTGACAAAAATTTTAATCAACTTTTCAAACTAGTTTTTTTTCTAAGATCTTTTAAAAGCAACCCAAAATAGGATTTCACTTGACTATGAGCTACTTATTGTCTTAAGTAAACAACCAAGAACTTATGAAAGAAAAACTTTTCCTAGTTATTAATGCAAACCAACAACTACTTAACCAACCCAAGAAATAGAAGAGTGTTTTTTTTTTTTTAATTTAATGCTCGCAAAGCAAAAAGGAAAAATGATGACAAGTAAAGACCAAGAAAAACTCTAGCCTACGCACAGATCGCAAAAGAGTTACTGACAATAACACACAAGCTGTTGAAAGCAGACTCTCACACTTGTCTAAAAACCCTATGAAAGAAAAAATTTTAATGAAAAAGAAATCTATTGTTGTGATTAGACCTAAGTTGTCGACTGCTATGACAGAGACCAAGAACCATGAGAGGTATAACTCTTGACAAGAAAAAGGATGACTGCCTCTCCTTAAACAAAAATCTCCTCAACGGGCATGTTGTTGACAGTTCAATAGTCACCGTGTGCATGCGAGCTGTGTAAATTCAGAACGCGTGTACATGCATGCAGACCTTATGTAGTCTGCGTGTACCTCTGCAACTCTTCAAAAATGAAAAGACAAGCAATCAAGCACTGGCAGAGACTAGTGGTATTGAGAACCAAAATCTCTCGAAGACTCAGAAACTCACTTTAACAGAAAAAGAAAACAATTCAAGGAAAACTTTATGTAATAACACTAATCTGAGATGGTACTTAAGATACAAACTAGAAAAACGGATACTAGAACGAGATTCAGAAAACCCCTGAGAAGGATCAGTTCTGACAGGCAAGAGGATGACTGCCTCTTTAATAAAAAAATTATGAACTTATCCATGCTACTATCTCTTCATCAGCTAGCGTGTCCACGCAGGCTGTGTGAAGTTTAGGGTGCGTGTACATGCAGGCAAGCCTTATACAGGATGCTTGTACCTTTGTGGCTTCCGGAAGAAAAACAAAATGTAGTCAAGAAAATAAAGCAGGGAGTCCTGGTATGGAAGACCAGAATCCCTACCAGCACATACTTTTGCAGAAACTTAGAAAGAGGTGTTGAAACCAATTCTAAAAAATACCCTACAAGTATTCCCAAAAATAAACCCTAGAGATCTCCCTAGTATGGTCGCCAATTCTGTTGTGAGTGGGAAATCCCCCTATGGACTAGCGTTTACGGTTTTATCATGCACACAGAAAAGACCTAAAGAGTCCTACTTTTTACCATCATCCTAGACCTAATCCCCATTATTCATAAAAAAATACACAGTTAAGAAGATCAAGTGAACATACCTTATTTTTTATGTTTGGTATCGATCCCTTTTTACGCTTGGTCTCTCTTTGACTACAACTCTCCTCCCAAGGCTGACCTGCATTCACAAAAGAAAAACAAAGAACTCCACATGCATTTGATCTATGGATTAATGGGTTAGATATTTAATCAACATTTACGCAATAAACAATGAAAATCTCATATGGTGGGATGAGAAAAGTACTTCTTTATTATTAACTTCACTAAAGCAACTTACAATGATGAATACGACCACTGCTCCACGAATCTGGTCCTGGGCTCCTCTTTTACTGTGCACCAACTGCTAACACACTTGCTTCTCTTCTTTGTTGAAATCACAAAATGGTTGTAGAATCTTGGGCAAGGGGAATGCTAATTCAGGTAGAGTTTCTTTACTATGATTTTCCTCCTCTCAAATGGGACCCCTACCCCTTCTTTTATAGGCTAGAAGGATCTAGGTATTTAGTCGAGTGAATGGCCATGCATGGTTGAAAGGTTTAGTTAACTTACCCAAAACT
>JASDQU010101345.1:0-11943 GCA_032191745.1 Picea mariana | reverse complement strand
TGTCAGTGACTTTCCATTTTTCGTGCTTTTGTAGGTACATGCGGGTTGTACTGGGTCAGCTAGAGTGTACACGCAGGTTGTAGTGGAGAAGGGTGTGTGGGCCTTTAAAAAGGGTGTTTTTTAAGAAGAGTTGTTCAGTACTGGCTTGGCAAAGAAGGCATATGATATGGCATGATGTCAAGTAAGCATGTCTGGTGCAAATTAGGGTTATAAAACTTCCCATTAAATTTTCCTAGTTACATGTCGATGCAGGCATCAAAACATTTTGAGAGCCTTGTTCCCTGGTTATATACCCACCTTCAACTACCAGGATAATATTCTTACAAAGAATGACAAGCTCTTCGACCCAGATGCAATCATATGCATAGGAATAGTGAAAAAAATGTGGAGTACCGATAGAAAATTGATTGTATGTGGAGTCTGTTTCTACATCTAGAGGTCGGTGAACAAACTTTGACAAAGAATCTGACTTTCTGTCAAGTTTGTTACCAAACCTAGAAGCCGCTCAACAAAATTTGAAATAGAAACTTCTATAATTTTAGGATGTTGATTCAACCACCCATACAGTTTCTCACATTCGCGAGGATCCAAATTTATAATTTCCTTTTGAGTATATTCACGCATGGAGTAATTTTTGGCATCATCTCCAAATATTCCAGACCATTTTGCAAGCCACGATATATGTGACTCCTCTGACAAAAGATAAATTCTTGTGTGGTCTGCAGGATTTGATACACTTTCCAAATCTGTGTTGTTGGAAGAAGCTATATACTTCAACAAAGGAGCATCTTTTAGGTGACCTGAAAGTCCCTCCCAATTTCTAGTAACAATACAAAGAAGTTCAACATACAAATCTTCAGGCAGGCCTTTCAACCAACCAAAGTATCGAATACAAGGAAAATACCAATCATAAGATACTTGAATTTTTTGTGTCTGGGTTTTTGTTGGCTAACATGATTTTTTTCACTCAAAATTGATGTCACATAAAACCATTCCCTCATCTTTCAATTGGAGTTGAATGGAATCTCTAAGTTGTCTCACATGTGGATGACCAGGAACATTACAACGAAGGCACCTTAAAGCCCAAGTTTTTGATGATAGAAGGAAATGGAAATAAGTATTTAAAATGAACGCTAGAGGATGATAGTATAATCTTCCATAAATTTTTGTTTAATTTTTTTTAATGGCAGATGTCCTCAATCTTTTCGCCTATTAATGCCAATCTTTTCGAATATGTGTGTTGAATAGTCACTAATAACATGAATTAACATTTCCATATGCAAGCATATTTTCAAATGACATGACACGTTTGTAGATGACAGTGGGGTAGTACAATATTTCACTCTTACTATGATGATTCCTTAAAAAAACTAAAATAACCAACAATTTTTTGCCAATTCAAGATGGATGCAAAAAAATCATCAGATCCCATAAACATTAATGTGTTTTAATGGGATATGTCCTCGAGATTTTTTCTTATTAATGCCAATAGTTTTGAACCTATCTGATGAGTTGTCACTAGTAACATCATAATTAATGTGCATTGGGAAGGGCAGAAGATGGCAGGGATGGAGGGGAGCGAAAAATGATTTTAAACTTTTGTGAACCTGAGAGTCTGTGAACCCGTGAAACTTTTAAGACTTGAGTAAGTATGGAAAGGTTGGTTAGTCAGACGAAGTCATCGTAGATAGATTCAGGCTTGCGAGTTTGAGGAGTCTGAGGTCTAAATTGTAGATCATCGAAGTTTTGGGAGCAAGATGTATACCCCGAACACGGGGCACCATAGTTCGATAGTGCCTATCCGCGAACCTGCATTCATAAAATTGGATAAGTATGCAAACAAACGATGGTCGGTCAGAATCATGCTGTGAAGATATAGATGGAGATGAGGATTTGTTAGTTCGCCACCCCAGGAACCTGCGAGCACAAAAACATGACTAAGTATAGAACCAGAAACGCATAATAGAGGAGAAGAAGAAAAAGGAAAAATTGGAAAGTATAGAAGAGGAAAACCAAAGGGAGATAAGAACTTTATCCCTCACACAACAACACTTAGTCTCATAATTATGAATCCATAGAAACACATTAACTATTGGAAAAATGTTCTCTTCTATGAAATATAGTTGGAGCTTGAAAAACTCCGGTTCAAGTCAAAAGAGATGTTGTTTATATCTATTGCAAAATTTTTCATATTATTATATCTTAATAGTAATTTTTTGTGGACCAACTGTAAAACCATGTTCCAATTTCCGTTTCTTAAGTCGAGATGTGTTTGTGAAGACACATTTTCTTGAACCAGGATCCAGGGGTAGGGAAAGTGCAACATCAACTGCTTGTTGAGCAGATATTTGTTGAAGAGTAAGAAATGTATTTCCAAGTGCACTTATCGTTTGCATAGTATCAATATGATTTCTTTCATGTTCTTCGCGTATTCTTTTGAATGCACTTGTCATATATTTTTCAACCTTTTCCATGTAAATATGGATGCAACACAGGTGGGATCTTTGGGGAACAACGACCTCAAGAACAACGTCACACTCCTGTTTCTCTGGTTGTAGTAGCCACATACGGAGTATGTTCTGCAAGAGGATTTTGGCTCAGGCATTCCCAGTATTGAAAATTCTTACTACTTGAAAAATGGAAATAGTAAACAACAACCAACAAATAGGAATGCAACCACAACACTGAGATTCACCGGTGAATGGGAAAGGACAGAAGTGCAACCCCTGGCCTGCGAACTGCAACAACATGTCCAACTACGGATGAAAGACCCCAACCTTGCAAAGTTGAAGCAAAGAAGAGCAAGTGGAAAACAACAAACCAGTGAACAAGTACGAAGACAATATTGCCCAAATTTATTGCAAACAAGATTGTATAAAAAAATCTGAGGAATATTTTGTAACACACATGTTAAGCAAACATTTCAGGCTGTGAGGCCTACTAGGTAAACATTTTAGACTAAGGACCGTGCAAAGGCCTCCCATTGTGTAAACATTTAAGAAAGTTACAGTTTTCACAGTTGGCATTATGCATCCACAATTGGAACTGCGCTACTGTCGCTCCCCATTCATAGGTAAGTTTCACTGCCATGGTTGCATCCTTATTCGTTGTGTGTGTTTTCAGTTTGCAAGTAAGCATTTTCAATACTGGGAGGGATCAAAATCCTCTTACAGAACATCTTTGTATGTGACTACTCAAAACCCACCTCCATAACACACAGTGACATATAAAAACGAAAATCGAATTTTGTCTTCACATACGAAGATGTCCTGTAAGAGGATTTTGACTCAGGCATCTCCAGTATTTAAATTTTTCACTTGCAAACTAGAAATAGAAAACAACAAACTACGAATATGAACATAAACCTAGCAATGAAACCCACCTGTCAATGGGGAACGACAAAAGTGAAATTCCAATTGCGGTTGCAGAATCTCAAGTGTGCAAACTGCAATAAGAACAACAAGAAAACAAGAGCAACAAGAAACCAGTTAACAAGAAACGAGAAATAATCAACCAATGAACCAATAATGCCGCTAAAGAACAATATTGTCCATATTCAATGCAGACAACATTGCAGAAGAAAAATAAAATAAAAAATAAGTAAATAAAAAATCAGATGAAAATGTATTGTAACATGCCTGTTAACCAATCTAGGAATGCAACCGCAGTACCGAGACCCACCGGTGAATGGGGAAGGACATAAGTGTAGCCCCTGGCCTCCAATGTAATGTCCCTTTCCAAATAGGAGCTCCAGAAGAGGAGGCTTAATGGTCTAAACCGCCCCGTTAGACTATAGCCAGGGCCAAAGAGGGGTAAACAGGGTTACTAGAGGTCACTCTAGTCATAGGTGTTATATTCAAAAAGTGACATTGAGCTAAAAAGGGTTAAAAGGGAGTTTAAGTCATTATGAGCTAAAAATAAAAGTCAACAGTGAATTAGGGTTTCAACAGTGATTTAGGGTTTTGGAAATCAATAGCGAATTAGGGTTTCAGCATGATTTAGGGTTTTGGAAAGCTATAAAAGAAGGGTCAATGACCTAATTCATCATTATGCAGATTATGACTTGTCATTGAGGAGAAGAGGTGCATCTCAGGAGAGATAGTTCAGTGTATTCCAGGAGGAAGACACTAGTTGGCTGATTTCGGTGTTGAAAGACACACCCTAGTCACTGGGAAGATCATCCAGGTCTTCCATCATTCTTCATTGATTCTGCAGTGCTCCCATATTCCAGGTATTATATTTTAGTTTCTTATTTGTATTCCGGCTAAGATCCTTTTGTCTTTTGATCTAGCCAAGTGTTGTTATTTTATTCAGCTGCAGTTGCTTATTTATATTCCGGCTAAGATCCTTTGTATGTTGATCTAGTTGAGTATTGCCAGTTATTCAGCCGCATTCGGCCCTTTTGTAATCCACAAAGATATCATAATACAAACTTTGTAGTCCTTTGTCGCATTTATTATTTGTATGATCATTTATATGCTGCAAACCTTTGATCCTACACACACATTAGCAGCATTTCCTAAACTAGCCAAGTCAGGAACATTACAGTGGTATCAGATCTTTAGTCCCACCGGCCTGTAACTAAAGACAATGAGTGCAGCAGAAGACCCAGAGGTCCGTGAACATGTAGGTGATGAATATGTCAATTACAATAGGCATCAGGAAAGAAGGCATAGGCCTGATTTCCCCCCTTTTCCTCCTAGCTCAAAGGAAGAGGAAGAGGCACACAAAGAAGCAGAGATAAGGACAGAGTGTGAGGCTAAGCACGAGGCATAGAGGATGCTAGGAGACAGATATGAGTGACCAGAGGGCAGTGGCAAGGCCCCCGTAGATCCAAAGGCATCTTTCATGAATGTTATCAATGGTATGTTAGCTAGTCAACAGACCATGTCTCAGTCCTTGTCACAGGTGGTTGATAGATTAGCTAGAGTGGGCACCCTAGATACACAAGTCCCACATGCAGCACAGGGGAACTTGGGAGCACGCAGTAGACCCCAGTCACCCTCTCGCACATACACCTCTGCAAGTAGGATTCCCAGACCCTTGTTTCCCAGATTCCAGAGGGAACCCCTGGTAGCAGCACCGTCACCAATAGTACAGAGGCCAACCACTCATGCCGACGACATTGCAGAGTATAGGAGGGAGTACGCAGCATTGGGTCATGACTTCCATCAGAACATGACCTTAGTTGAGTACTATGGACTTAGACTTAGGAACCACCCCAGAGAGCCGCAGAGGGGAGGACCACAACAGCAATAGGGGCATAACCTCAATTTCATCCAAAAAGTTGGGAAACTCACCATCGCTTCTTTCGACGGATCATCCAAATACACCGCCAGAGCTTGGGTATAGAAGCTAGACACGTATTACAAGCTCAACCAGATGACTGAGACAGAGGCCATCAGTTTCACAACCTTACACTTGGAGGGTGAGGCACATGAGTGGTGTTATCATGGACTAGTGACATTGGGTCACAGTCGCATCACCTCCTATAGGGAGTTTACAGATAGGCTCATAGATAGGTTTAACAGGAAGGATCTCGAGATACACTTCATGGATCTAGCCTAGTTGAGACAAACTGGCACAGCAAAGGCATTCATCACATAGTTTCAGCAGGTAGTCGTGGCAGTGACAGATATCTCAGAGCCCGGGATGATCATGTTATTCACAGAAAGACTCACAGAGCCTTTGAGAGGATGGGTGAAGGCATATAGGCCTCCCACTTTGTAGGATGCCATCCTTCACACTCAAGATCTGGCAGACTCAGAGCCAAAGACTAAAAATTTCTCCAAACCATTTATGCCCCAGAGGGATCAAGATAGGAAGCCATTCCAGAGAGAATGGAAGGGCAAGGATAAGTTGGATGATGAGACTAGGCGAGAGCTTATGAGGGAAAAGCTTTGCTTCAGCTGCAGAGATCCTTGGGTCCCAGGCCACAGGTGCATGGGCAAAGGAGATATCCGTTATATTGAGGTAGCAATAGACAACGTGGACAGTGAGGAGGAGGAGAAAGACAGTGGATCCACTAGTTCAGAGGAGGAGTCAGCACCATCAAAGGAGCAGCCTCCTCGTAGACCACCGACACTGGCAGGAGCCCATCCTCCATTAGTCCCACAACCACCAGAATAGGCTAACGGGAGGAAACCAGCAAAGGGAGGTGTCATAGAAACCATTTGTGGTATTCCCAAGTATGATATCCTCCGTATCAGAGGGATTATTCAGGGGAAATGGGCAATCTCCCTGATAGATGGTGGGGCCACCCACAACTTCATCGATGCTTCACTAGTATCGAGACAGGCACTTGAGGTAGATTAGTTTGAGGGGTTTGATGTTGCGGTATCAAATGGCCACATAGTGGAGTGTCTAGATAGAGTTCCAAACTTAGAGATGAAGTTAGGAAACTACACAGTGAGAGACACATTTTATGTGGTTGACCTATCGGACACAGATGTGGTGTTAGGNACGCTTCACTAGTATCGAGACAGGCACTTCAGATAGAGGAGTTTGAGGGGTTTGATGTTGCGGTAGCAAATGGCCACATAGTGGAGTGTCTAGATAGAGTTCCAAACTTAGAGATGAAGTTAGGAAACTACACAGTGAGAGACACATTTTATGTGGTTGACCTATCGGACACAGATGTGGTGTTAGGAGTTCAGTGGATGATTACCTTGGGAAAAATCACTACCAACTACCAAACCTTGGAAATGGGATTCACAGATCAGGATGGAAATAAGGTTGTTCTAAGAGGTATGTCGACAGGAGCACCCAGGACAGTTTCAGCCAAGAGGATGGAGAGGATATTTAGACATGGGGAGGTAGCATATGCCACATAATGCTTGATCACTACTCAGAAGGATTCAGAAGGTCGACAACAATACCACACAGAGATCAAGAATTTATTGGGATGACATCAACAGGTCTTTGAGGCAATTCCACTAGGGAGACCACCTGANAGGGGGTTTGAGCACACCATTGAGTTGGAAGAGGGGCCCAAACCTATGATCACCCCCCCCTATTGTCATCCTAGGAGGTTCAAGAATGAGATAGAGAAGGCAATCAAGGAATTATTGGCAATGGGACACATCAGACTGAGCAACATCCCATTTGCTTCATCAGTTGTCTTAGTTCTGAAGAAGGATGGCACCATGAGGATGTGCATTGATTACCAAGCCTTGAACAAGAAAACCATCAAGAACCAGTACCCTATCCCACACATTGACGAGTTGATGGATGAACTGCATGGGGCATTTTTCTTCTCAAAAATTGATCTACGCTCTGGATATCATCGTATCATCATTCGAGAGAAGGACATAGAGAAGATGACATTTCAATGTCATTTTGGACACTTCGAGTTCTTGGTTATGCCATTTGGGATAACCAATGCACCCGCTACATTCTAGTCTTGCATGAACCATATATTTAGGGATCATTTAAGGAAATCAGTCTTGGTTTTCTTCGACGACATCTTGATCTATAGCTAGTCATGGAAAGAGAATATGAGACACCTGGATGAGGTATTGAGCATTATGGAGGCACAATCATTATATGCCAAAGATTCCAAGTGCGAGTTCGGTATGACAGAGCTGCTTTACTTAGGCCACATTATTAGTGCATAGGGGGTAAAGGTGCACCAAGAGAAGATCAGGGCCATTCTGGATTGGCCAATGCCCAAGAATGTGACATAATTAAGGAGCTTCTTCAGGTTGTACAGCTATTACAGGCGGTTCGTCCGGGGTTTTTCTCAACTTGGAGCACCGTTGATAGATCTTACCAAGCATGGGGCCTTCATATGGACCAAGAAATCACAGGAATCCTTTGATCACATGAAAGAATTCATGGGCACTTTTCCAGTGTTGGCACTACCAGACTTCACCTTGCCATTTGTACTAGAGTGTGACGCATCCGACGAAGGGATCAGTGCATTTTTGATGCAGGGAGGACACCCCATTGTATTCGAGAGCTAGAAGCTTAGTCAACCTAAGAGGTTCTACTCCATTTATGACAAGTAAATGTTGGAAATCATGCATGCCTTGACCAAGTTCAGACAATATTTGGCGGGCAGCAAATTTGTGGTCAAGACTGATCACAACAGTTTGAAGTATTTCCTTGAGCAGAAGGACCTCAGTGAGTGCCAATAGAAATGGGTGACGAAGGTACAGGAATTCAACTTTGACATAGAGTATTTCAAGGGGAAGAAGAACATTGTGGCCAATGCACTATCTATGAGACCTGCGGCATGTTCTTTGATGGAGATTTCAACAGATTGGAAATCCCACTTGTTAGTCGAATATTCCAAGAACAAGTTCACTTGTGAGGTGATGGATGGGAAAATACAGGATGACGGGTATAGGGTCATTGATGATGTCATATTTTACAAGGATAGAGTCTACTTGGTGCCAGATTCATGGATTAAGAAGAAGATCCTCACCACAGTTCATGATTCACCTCTAGCAGGCCATCAGAAGTTTTTCAAAACCTACGGATAGATCAGAGAGAGGTTCTCATGCAAGGGCCTCAAACAAGACATTATGTGACATGTCATTGATTGTGTGACTTGCTAGTAGAACAATTCAGAGCATTCTCTTCCAGTAGGGCTACTTCAACCACTCCCCATTCCAGATAAGAAATGGGAGAGTATATCTATGGACTTCATCACCATTCTACCCAAGGTCTAGGGTAAGGACTATATCTATGTAGTGGTCGACAGATTGACCAGGTTTTCTCACTTCTATGCCATACTGACAGAGTACAGTGCAGTTCAGGTAGCTGAGATTTTCTTTAGGGAGGTCTTCAGACTTCATGGGTTTTTGAATAACATCGTCAGTGACAGGGACAATCGGTTCATAGGGACATTTTGGAGAGAGTTGTTTCGGTTGGTGGCGAAAGAGTTGACCCCTAGCACCAACTATCACCCTCAGACAGATGGGCAGACCGAGATTGTCAACAAGTGGGTTGAAGGGTATTTGAGGAACTATGTAGGAGGACAACAAAGAACGTGGGTAAAGTGGTTACATTTAGGAGAACAATGCTACAACACCACCTTCCACATGTCCATTGGTATGACACCCTTCCAAGCATTGTATGGATATGATGCTCCCACTTTGGTGGACTTGGTCTTCGGGGAGAGCAGATCTCCCAAGGCCAAGGATTGGATCATAGAGAGTCAGGAGATTCTCAAGTTGTTGAAAGAGAAACTGCAGATGGCGCAAAACTGACAGAAGATAAGTGCGGACAGGCACAGGATAGAGCGCATCTTTGAGGTTGGAGATTTAGTTTTCTTGAGAATCCAACCCTATAGACAGTCATCTCTGAAGAAGAGTGGGGCCGAGAAGCTCAAGCCCAAATTTTATGGTCCTTACAGGATCTTGCACTAAGTAGGCGAGGTTGCTTATGAGCTAGAGCTTCCAAAGGGGAGTAAGATTCATAATGTGTTCCACGTGTCTTGCCTCAAAAAGGAAGTGGGGAAATTCATTAACACATCAGAGGATATTCCCCCATTGGATGAGGAGGGACAGTTGGAGTTAGTTCTGGAGGAGGTTTTGGAGTTCCGGGAGCAGAAACTAAGGAGCAGGGTCATCAGAGACTGTTTGATCAGATGGAGAGAGCTTCCAGTAGAGGACACTACTTGGGAGAGTGAGCAGGTGTTGCAGCACCCTGAACTGGTATTGCTTGAGGACAAGCAATTTTGGGAAGGGAGGACTGTAATGTCCCTTTCCAAATAGGAGCTCCAGAAAAGGAGGCTTAATTGTCTAAACTGCCCCATTAGACTATAGCCAGGGCCAAAGAGGGGTAAACAGGGTTACTAGAGGTCACTCCAGTCACAGGTGTTGTATTTGGAAAGTGACATTGAGCTAAAAAGGGTTAAAAGTGCTTTTAATTCATTATGAGCTAAAAATATAAGTCAACAGTGAATTAGGGTTTCAACAGTGATTTAGGGTTTTGGAAATCAACAACGAATTAGGGTTTCAACATGATTTAGGGTTTTGGAAAGCTATAAAAGAAGGGTCAGCGACCTAATTCATCATTATACAGATTATTACTTGTCATTGAGGAGAAGAGGCACATCTCAGGAGAGATAGTTCAGTGTATTCCAGGAGGAAGACACCAGTTGGCTGATTTTGGTGTTGAAAGACACACCCTAGTCACTAGGAAGATCATCCAGGTCTTCCATCATTCTTCATTGATTCCACAGTGCTCCCATATTTCGGGTATTATATTTTAGTTGCTTATTTGTATTCTGGCTAGGATCCTTTTGTCTTTTGTTCTAGCCGAGTGTTGTTATTTTATTTAGCTACAGTTTCTTATTTATATTCTGGCTAAGATCCTTTGTATGTTGATCTAGTCAATTATTGTCATTTATTCAACCGCATTCAGCCCTTTTGTAATCCACATAGATATCATAATACAAAATTTGCAGTCCTTTGTCACGTTTATTATTTGTATGATCATTTATATGATGTAAACCTTTGATCCTACACACACATTAGCAGTGTTTCCTAGACTAGCCAAGTCAGGAACATTACATCCAAACTGCATCAACAGGTCCAACTGCAGATGCAGGACCCCAACCTTGCAAAGTTGAAGCAAACAAGAGAAAGAAACAAACAACAAACTAGTGAACAAGCACCAAAAGGCCCAACTCCAGCTGCAAGACCTCAACTCTATAAAGTTGAATCAAACAAAAATAAGAAACATCCAACGAACCAACGAGCAAGCATCAACCAGTCAACCAGGAATGTTGATGAAGAACAATATTGGCCAAATTCACTACACACAATACTGTATCAAAAAATCAGAGGAAAAATGTATTGTAAGACACCTGTTAAGCTAACATTTCAGGCTATGAGGCCTTTCAGGTAAACATTTAAGGATGTGAGGACCATCCAAAGGCCTCCCACTCCGTAAGCAATTAAGAAAGTTGCAGTTTTCACAGTTGTTATATTTCAATAACGGGAGCAATCAAGATCCTCTTGTAGCCCATCTTTGTATGTGACTACTATGACCAAAGAAGAAATACTGTAATGGTATCTTCGTCACGTTCCGGAATGCCAATGTTCGACATGAAACCCACCTCCATCGTAGCCACAGTGACATACAAGAAAAGGAAATCGTATTTTCTCCTCACATACAAAGATTTTCTGCAAGAGGATTTTGACTTGGGCATCTCCAGTATTGAAATTTCTCACTTGCAAACTGCAAATAGCAAACAATAAACAACAAATAGGAAGCTAAACATGGCACTGAAACCCACCCATCAACAGGGAATGACAGCAGTGCGGTTCCAATCGTGGTTTTAGAATCGCAAGTGTGTAAACTGCAACAAGACCAATAGGAAAACAAGAGCAACAACAACGGGCAAAAAAGAAACCAGTGAACAAGCAACGAGCAAGCATCAACCAATGAACTAGTAATGTCACTGAAGAGCAATATTTCCCATATTTACTACAGAGAACATTGCATAAAAAAAATCGGAGGAAAACGTATGCTTGTTAAGTAAACATTTAAGGCTGTGAGGCATGTTAGGTAAACATTTAAGTCCATCAGGACCACCGAAGGGCCTCGCGTTGTGTAAACATTTAAGAAAGAATGCAATGGGGCAGGTTTGTTATGTATGAAAAATAATTACTATATTATTTAATAATAATAACAATATAAAAAAAATAGTAACAATAGTTCGAACAATAGAGACTATGCCAAAAAAAAAATAGTCAAAGGACAAACTAATATAAAGTCAACTAATAAAAAACTGACTCTCGATGCTCAAAACCTTGGATATCTAAACATTTCAAAAAAATAGTAAAAATTCAGAAAGATCGCAGATGATCAAAAACTTTTGATATGCTAACATATAAAACATTGGGAATAGAGAAGCTGGAAATAAGACCTCCAATCTGTTATCCAATCGGATCATGACATATATGGTATTTTTTATTATATACAAAT
>JASDQU010101344.1:308364-322136 GCA_032191745.1 Picea mariana | reverse complement strand
TGTAGATTTCATTTTCAATTTAATAAAAGATTGTAGAAGCATGTTTTATCCATATCGGAGATTCTTGTGATGTTGCTTGCAGAGTTTGTCCATTTTCTTAGTTTCAATATCACCCCATCTATCTTTTCTTCTCGATTTGTAACTATTTTGTAATAAAATTCATCCTCTGTTAGATGCTCTGTTGTGGAATAGTTATAGGTTGTTACTTGCAGAGATCAAGGTTCATAATTCATCCTCTTCTAGATGCTCTGTCCCAACCATATTTTTCCACTGATTTATGCTTGGAATTCACTCATCGCTAAGTGCTCCTTGTGTATTGATATGTTTTCTCTTTATTCTGCTGCCATACTTTTATAAATCCTTCTCTTTGTAATCAGCTTCTACCTCGCCTCTGTTCCATGGATTTCCATTGCCAAAAAAATCTTATTATTTACTTGATTATTTGACTCCATACCCAATGGACTACCTCCCGGTCGAACCCGTCAACCCTAAAAACCTCAAAATTGTTTGTTACCCACAGATCTGCCCATTGTTAAGCTTATTGGATATCCTATCCTGACATATATTCGAGAGATCCCTCTTGGGTTGGAAGGGGAAACTTCTAATCAAAAGTGGTTCGTGGTTATCTCGGAATTTACTTGCACGCAACCCAAATCAAGTTCTGAGTGATAACTTATTTTTTCATTTAAACTGTGCTAAGGCTTGGCTCTATTATAGCCTAGAGTCAACTCTAGTGACAACAATAACTATGTACCTGTAATGAATAAAGATATGAAAATAGTACACAATGTTCTTCAATGCGTTTTATGCAATTCCTCAAGGTGTCACTACTTGGAACCTCTCAGAAAATGAGTTATAGCAAAAATGGCATACCTTGTTGAATTCTGGCTTATTCTAGAGAGCGAACTTGTAGAGCGTGCCCCGCACGGAATATTTGTTGTATGGATCTAAAAATTTAACATAGAATACTAAATACTGTACTCTAACCAACACATTTTGTCTTACTGAATTTGTATATGTTATGAAGAAGTTATGACGTTTTTACCCGAAACACCTGTTTTAGACTAGTTTCAGGACTAGTCACAAACCCTATTTTCCACGGAGTGTAACTCCAAAAATACAACGACCCACAAGCTAAAATTCAAGCCACAACTACTTGGATATGTTTTCTCAATGGCCTCCAAATTTCACGGTCTGAATCATTCTAGAAAAAAAGCTATTGCGAAAATGATGAGATGACCTGTAAATAATATACCTTAGAAAGCATCATCAAAAGAATTTATCCTCCCTTGAATTTCGTCCTTCTTTACTTCACCTTCCCTTTGAAATTCAACTTAGATATCCTTTGGTTACCTCATTCACCTGCAGATATTCAATATGCTCAAGTGTGATTAAAATGAGAGAGCCTTGCCTCTTATTTACACTTTCCAAGTAGCTTCCTTAGAAGCATCTTCTAGGCCACTTTGTCCACAAAGTCACCTATGTCCAACTTTGCCCAAATTGCCACTTGTCCATGTATCCAATAGCCACTTGACCACTTAATCCATTTTCATCATTTTAGGGTTAACCTTCTTATAACCACTTTCCATAATTAGAAAGTTCTCCATTTACTTTATTATTTANTCACTTTATTATTTAAATAATCCTCTTTGATTTTTTCACTTCACTTTATTATTTAAATAATCCTCTTTGACTTTGTCACTTCACTTTATTATTTAAATAATTTCATCTTTGCAAGCACTTTGACTTCTTTGACCTTTTGGGGTTTCAAGTCGATCATATGAGGGTCCTTCAACTTCATAAGGCCATAAATCTGAAACCGTGAGGAGTTATGTGATGTTCCACATACCATCGGAAATGGAATGACATTTACTATCCATATAGAATAGTCTTACCTGTATATATATATATATATATATAAAATCATACCATTATACATAAAACAAACTTGGGTCCATTACCCAAAACTTTGTGCTACCAGAATTTGCTACCAGACTTTCTTCAAGGGTTGACATCAATGAAAACCAACCCAAATAATCAACAATATAATGGATGTTTGATTATAATGCTGCTATGAATGTTTTTCAGTGTTTTAAACTTTAAGTTTAAGAGGTTCTTGTGACTGCGTTTTTCTTCACCTAGCTACTTGAAGGCCTAATGTTTATAGCAGACCTATCCACCTTCCTCACTACATCTTCCTTCTATTCACCTTTACCCTTAAACAATTGACTAAAGTTAATCAAAACCTCATTTGATTATGCATGCTAGCTCAAATTTCCCTGTTAAAACATTCTTATGTTGAGTTTTGTCCATTTGACCTTTAATCTTTTATTTAGATTCAAAAACCTTTTGATTGGTATTGAGCTTATCCTCTTGCAATCTGAGGGTGATTCTCAATGATAACAATCTTGGCATTTTTTTCGGGGAACGAATTGAAGATATTTCCCTGGGATTGAACGATAAAGCAATACTGATTTTGAAGGTGCATTAGAAATCAATACATTAAATATTGCAGCTTGCACCTGGCAACTCCACTGTTTCAGTTGTGGCTCCCAAAGGAAAACACACGAGGTCTACTCCACATATACCTATGGAAACACCTTAAACTGACCTACAAAAGATTATCAAGAAAGGAAAGGATTCTCAAGAAGGCTTTTCAGCTACTGTACTAGGTACTTCTGGTCATTTACATGATTCTACTTTTAAAACTCTAGTAGCCATATCCAATTCTCCTCTTTTACCTTCTGCTGAGGTTTATAGAAGTTTGGATTTTGAAAATTTTCCTGTTGAATACTCTTATTTTAGCCCCAAATTGAAAGAAGAAAATTTTGAAACCCTTTCTTCTCCTGATGTTGTAAGTTGGTTCAGACTCGAGACTCTTGAATATTTTCCTACTTTGGGCCTTCCTACTCCTCCTCCTATCAAAGTTGCTGTGACTAAATAAGAGGAAAAATATTTTCCCTTGGACCCTATACCATCTTCCTCGAAGACTCAAACTCTTCCTATGAAAAATGAAACCTTTCCATCCAAGCTTCCTCTTTCACCAAAAATACAAGATGCATTTGTACATGTCAAAACTCTATCTCCCCCTTGTTCTCCTACAGTTCACAACCCAATGGCAGGTGCTAATCTTCCTAGAAATAGGATGGATGACATAGTGGCTTCTAGGTATGCCCCTCTTATTTTACCTCAGCTCATGAATGCTCTCCCAGTTGGAGACTACCTTAAGTACATGCCCAAGTTCACAGGGGAGGAAGACATAACTGTAGAGGAACACCTTGCAACTTTTTATAGTTATGCATATAATCTTAACATTGAGAATGAAGATGTATGGATGAGGGTATTTGTATAGAGCCTTGATGGTGAGGCTAGAAAATGGTTTCGAGGTTTGACTCTTGGATCTATTGTTGGCATTGAAGCTTTGGATGATGCTTTCTTGAGGCATTGGGGGGATAAAAAGGATTTCCTTTATTATATTACAGATTTTGGATCACTTAAGAGGAAAGAGGGGAATTTGTTTTAGACTTCTCAAAAAGATTTAATAAAATGTACAACAAGATTCCCACTAAAATAAAGCCTACAAAAACCTTTGCCAAGATTACCTAAGCCAATGCTTTTGACCCTGAGTTTGGCCTCCTGTTAAGAGAAAGAAGATCTACCTCTTTAGCTCATATGCAAGATGCAGTTCTAGATGTAGAATCTGATATATTGGCAAATGATAGACTTAGGGGAAAATGTGATAGAGACAGAAGGAAAGGTAGGGTTGAAGCTTCAACCTCAGAATCCCCTGTTGTCCACCCTCAAGTTGATGAACTTAAAAAATTGGTAAAATCACTTTCTACTGAAACAAAGAAGATGAAACTTGAAGTAAAACTGATCTACAGGAACACACATAATGATGATAATAGAGGAAATTTCAGAAGACCAAATAATACCCCTCAGGTCCTCCAAAGAGATCAAATAAATAAGGATCGGGATGATAAAAAAGTCCAAGCCCCTCTCCAAAACAACCTTGTTGCTGATGAGGAAGGAGAGGATGAAGAAATTGATCCTGGAATCCATTATCTTGGTGACACCTCTTCATCTCCTCATTTAACCCAAACTTCATATGAAGAGTCTCTCATGGAAAGTCAGTTAAATGAATTGAGTAAAAGGGAAAAATCAAATGACAATCCAAGTAAATACAACCTAAGGTCAAAAAACAAAGAGGGAAAGACTGACACTTCTGATCATCCCACTAAAATAGAAAATTCTGCTAAGGCTATGGCAGCTAGCAGCAAAGAAAAAAATGCACAAATTCCTCAAGAATTGGTTAAGAGTCTTGCCCTAGAAATTAAAGATATTTTGAAATCTCCATCCTCCTTTAGCTTTGAAAGTGAGATTGAAAAGATCAAAATCCATGTACCTTTTTTGGAGCCGATCAAGACTGAGAAATTAAAAAGATATCTTTCTAAAATGCTGCAGCCCGAGATGTCCTCTAATTCCACAGATTCAGTCAACCTTCAATATGAAAAACCAACAGTCATCCTGGGACCTTTGGTAAAGGATAGAGATGACTCATCCCCCCCTTTCTACACATCATTAAACATTCAGAATAAAGTGTTGCACAATTGCTTGATGGACTCAGGGGAATCACATAACCTCATGCCTAAAACTCTCATGGATGAGCTTGGGTTGGAAATTACGAAGACCTACCTGATCTATACTCATTTTATTCCAGGAAGGTGAAGTGTCTTGGGGTTATTAAAGACATGGTTGTTACCCTGTTCCAATTTCCAATGAAAAGTGTGGTCATGGATATTATGGTGGCTGATGTCCCCCCTAAGTTTTGGATGCTCTTGTCAAGATCTTAGATCAAAATACTAGAGGGAAATTTGTATATGGACCTTTCGTATGCCACCATTCTTGTGTTTGGGGGAGAAAATAGAAGGATTTATAGTTAGGCACAACTAGCCTACATCATCAGTGATGAAGAAAATCCTACCAACCACCCTATTTTTGCAGTTGATACTGATTTAGGATCCAATATAGTACAACTCATTGATTTTCCTCAACCACCTATTGAAATCAGAAAACAATCCATCACCTCTTGTGAAGATCCTCCTCCTAATACCTATATTTGAAATATGTTTTTTGATGGGGCATATTCTAAGAAAGGTGCTGGTGCTGGGGTAGTCTTCATTTCTCCTACCCAAGAGACCATATCTCTGTCCTACAAGTTTGAATTTGAAACTACAAACAATGTGGCAGAATATGAGGCTCTTGTTTTGGGTTTGAGGGCTGCTAAAGACATGAGGATTGAAGAGCTAGCAGTGTTTGGAGATGCTGAGTTAATTGTTCATCAAGTCAAAAATATATATCAAGCTAAACACCCCAGGTTAAGGACTTACAAAAATGAAGTTTAGGATCTTGTTGATAGTTTCTTATTATCTTTTAATATCTCATTTTTTCAAAGAGAGGAGAACACTATGGAAGATTTCTTGGCTGTTTCAACAAGTAATTTCAAAGTTCCTTTGCCCCCTAAACTCAAATATGATGTGGAAGCAAAGTATAAACTATCTATACCTGACAATGTCAAACATTGGAAGGTTTTTGAGGATGATATTGAGATAAAAATATTTCTTGAGACTGTGGATGAACTTTATGAATTACATATTGATCAAGATCATGATACTGAGAAAAACCCTCATGCCAATATTTTTCTGAATAAAATTGTTGACCATCATATTGCTCAGTTGCCCAGTAACCATATTCCAAAGGGACTAGCTCCATTGGAGAATTGTTTGATAGAAATGATGTTGATGTAAAGGTTAAAGGTTCAACTGAAAATGTTGATGTCACTGAATGCAATTTAGGTACAAAGGAGGATCCAAAGTATGTTAAGTTGTCTAGCAACTTGTCAAAGGAACAAAGGGTTGGGTATGTTAAGATTTTAAAGGAGTTTGTTGATGTGTTTGCCTGGAAATATTAAGATTTAAGAACATATGACACAAACATCATTGAACATAAGATCCCTTTGAAAGAGGAAACCAAGCCTTTTAGGCAGAAACTCAGACAGATAAATCCCATGCTGCTGCCTATTATGAAAAAAGAAGTGAAGAAGTTGTTGAATGCCAAAATCATCATTCCTTTGAGATACTCTGAGTGGGTGGCTAGCTTGTTCCCCGTGACGAATAAAAATGGGGAAATTAGACTATGCATTGATTTCAGGAATTTGAAAAGAAGCTCCAAGAAAGATAATTAACCCTTGCCAAAGATGGAGCACATTTTGCAGAGAGTCACTAGTTCATCTAGGATGTCTACGATTGATGGATTTTATGGCTACAATCAAATCTCTATCTTGCTTGAAGATAGAGATAAGACAACCTTTACTATTCCTTGGGGCACAATCATGTAGGATACAATTCCCTTTGGATTGATGATTGCAGGAGTGACCTTTCAACGAGCAATGAACATTGCCTTCATTGGGGAGAAGGACAAGTTTGTAGTCATATATCTAGATGACATTACAATATTCTCAAAATATGATAAAGAGAATTATCATCATTTGAAAAAGGTCTTCCTGAAGTGGAAAAAGTTTGGTCTCTCTCTCAATTCTAATAATTCCTTGTTTTCTATGAAGGAAGATAAATTATTGGGACACATTGTATCATCATAAGGGGTAAGAATTGATCCAAGAAGAGTAGAGGCCATTCAAACCTTATCTTTTCCTAGATCCAAGAAAGAATTTATGTCTTTCTTGGGAAAAATCGGTTTTCTAAGAAGGTTCATCACTAACTTTGATGAATTAGTGAAGTACATTACAACCATACTTAGGAAAGGAAATGAGGTGAAATGGACTACTGAGGCTCGAGAATATTTTGATCAGATAAAAAATTCCTTGACTGAAGCACCTGTGCTCATCAGCCTTGAATATTCCAAGGATTTTTTGATATTTTCCTTTGCCTCATTTTACACATTGGCTATTGTTTTGCTGTAGAAGCCTATTTCCTTTTTCAACAAAGCATTGAGGGATGCATACATGAGATATGATATCATGGAAAAGCATGCTTATGCTTTGGTCAAAGACCTCAAGGCTTTCAGAGTATATGTTCTACATTCAAAGATTGTTGCATATGTCCCTTCAGCCTTAGTGAAAGAGATACTTATCCAGCCTGACATAGATGGGAAGAGGAGCAAATGGATTGCTAAAATTCTGGAATTTGACCTTGAAATGAAGCCCACTAAATTAGTGAAAGGCGAAGGTTTAGCCAGGTTGCTGGCTGAATCAAATTGCAAATATTTAGGGGTTAATTTCATGAACATAAACTCATAAAATCAACAAGATGATTTTGCTGATAAAAGCTCTCATATCAACTCAAATTTGGAAGAATGCACTTGGTATAAAGACATCATATATATTTTGTAGAAGTTGCAACCTCTTGATGGTTTGGAAAAGAACAAGGTGAGAGATTTGAAGCTTAAAGAAATCATATATTGTCTCGTTGATCATGTCTTATATTGGAAATATCCTCTAGGAGTTATTTTGAGATGTTTGGATCCACAGGAGGCCCAAAAGGCCATGAATGACTTTCATGACAACTTTTGTGGGGGGCATCATTTTTGGAGAACCACAACCTATAAGATCCTCATAGTTGGGTATTTTTGGCCTAGCCTTTTTACTAATGTCTGTAAAAAGATTAGAGCTTGTTTCAAATGCCAAAAGTTTTCTGGAAAGCAACAACTCAAATCTTTTCCTTTGAAGCATATGGTGGTTTCTGGGCCTTTTCAACAATGAGGTCTTGAATTCATTGGGGAAATCCATCCAGCTTCAAGGGGTCAACATAGGTGGATTTTGACTACCACTGATTACTTCACCAAGTGGATAGAAGCCATTCCTAGTACAAGGAATTCCTCCCACAAGGTAATCATTAGTTTTCTTGAGGATATCATGTCAAGATTTGGTTGTCCAAGCATGATTGTTATTGACAATGCTGCCTCCTTCAAATCTGAACAATTGATCAAGTTCTGTGAATAGTATGGGATTACATTAGTCCATTCTACTCCTTACTACCCCCAAGGAAATGGTTTGGTAGAGTCCTCTAACAAGAGCCTCATAAAGATGATTAAGAAATTGTTAGAAGACAACAAGAAAGCATGGGACCCAATGCTGAAATTTTCATTATGGGATGAGAGTTACAACAAAGAGGTCACTTGGTGTTTCCCCTTTTCAACTTGTATATGGAGTTGTGGCTATCTTTCCTACTCAGCTTGCCTTTCCTATGGAAAAATTCCTCCAGGACTACCAAGGATAACCTAATGATATGGTCAGGAGGATACAATAGCTGGTAGAAGTACAATAGAATAGGGAGAAACTACTTGACAAAGCACAAGACCATCAACAGAAGATCAAGCAAGCCTTTGACAAGAAGGTAAGCAAAGAAGATTTCCAGCTGGGAGATCTAGTGCTCAAGTGGGATGCACCCAATCAAGACAAAGGAAAACATGGTAAATTTGAAGCCTTGTTGATCGGTCCTTTCAAGATTTCTGAGGTATTTTCAAATAACACTTATAAATTGAAGAACTTGGAGGATTCCGAAGTTTTTTGTGGCCCTGACAATGGGAGATTTCTGAAAAAATATTTTTCTTAAGACATGATTGGCTTTCCATTCATTGTAAATATCACTTTTCTTTTTATTTTTGTTTGAATAAGTGACCCCATGTCCCTAGGATAAGACACTAAAGATGCTTATTCTTGGCAGCTCACAGGGAGCTTGCCATCCCCTGTGGAGCCAATGCTATCACATGAAGTTGTCATTGGTCATTTTCCCCCTTAGGTTTTAATTTTTACTCTTTACTCTTTAGGTTTGTTTTATTTTTCCCTTTGTGATTTGCTTAGGTTAGTCTAAACAAATAAAAGTTTGGGTTTTGGTTCACATTTTTGGCCCACACCTATGGTTCATAGCCTAGTTCATTTTGTGGTTTATGTCTTTGACTCATCACTTGACTTGACATCAAGCACTATCGACCCCATGACCCTAACAACCTGACAAGTCACTCCATCCACTCTTTCTCTTGATCCTTTCTACTATGTCCCTATGCATGTTAAGAAGTCAAATCAAATTTTGAAAAGGGCGCTGCCAACTGACTAGGCGTTTTCGTAGTGCACCTTTGTACTTCAACTCCTTTAGCATCATTTTCCATTATCAGCTTATGTCATGTATTTTATTGTTTTCAACACCCTTGTCTTCAAAAAGAATATTAAGATTTGGTCATTTATGAGGTTCTAACTATTTACCAATTTGAAATCTTCCTCCTAAGCTCGACGCTGTTGAAACCACTAGTCCAGACGGAGCTACGGATTGCACTATAGGATTAACTGTTTGAGGTGAATTGAAAGCCGAGGTAGATGTAAAAACTCCATATCTTGCTACAGATATTCCACTTATCATCCATAACATCCAGGTACTTCATGATCCTTTTCAGCTGCTTTGAAGAGCATTAAGATATCGTTGTCTTATATTTTGGTAGCACTTGACGCTGTAAGCTACCAATTCTCTCACCAACCAGCCTCTCTACCTCTTCTGCCACACACTCCATAGCCATTTGCATGCTGAATTTTCCCTGCACTAGAACTCAGACCTTTTGCTTCAGACTTTAAGCGCCCATTTATCATCTTGTCTCATATTACCCATACTGTGCTACTGAAATTATTGCTAGAATGTGCTACGGATCCCCTGTTCCAGCGCTGCCATTTCCCTATCAAACCTTTTCTATATTATACACTCACAAATCCAACAATTATCTCCCCTTTTTCACTGAGTCATGTTATAATTTCATCTCACAAGTCTACTTGCAGTGAGGAGTTAGGAGCCTTTGTGTTTTTTAAAAATCTTTGAGGACCTTGTATGGTGGCTTAATGACAGTCTAAACCTGAGCAATTCAGTCTCCCTTCATACCATTTCCCAGAGTATCTTTTCATCATTTTTAAACCATCAGACCAGTCTATTTTTAATCCAAAAATGAGTTGGAGGAAAGCCATGAATGACCAATTAAGGATCACCTTCAAAACTCAAAGACCTTTGCCTTTGTTTGGTTTCTTTACCCTCATAACATTACAATCTTTTGATATCCTGATTCTATCCATGGATACACCTCAAAAGAAGAAGTCTCACAAGGGAGGGACTATGGTCAGGACTGAGCCTTTTGACATGCACCTGCTTGATGCTGAGCCTATGGTCAGGGAGGTTTTCCAAAGGGTTGGCTGCCTCTTTTTTATTCAAAACATGAAGAGGTGACACCCTAAAGTTGTTACACATTATTTTGGTCACCCTAATGATGATTACATAAACATGTGTTCAGGCTCCCAATATAATATTTTGCCTGAGAAAAGCAACCTCTTTCCACCCTTGCAAGATGCATTTTTGGAAGACCGCCGTGAGCATATCCCTTTACACAGTGCGGAAATCCCTAATTTTTGCATGCTGTACTATAGCCAGTCCGTGGGATAGGCTTCTCCTATATAATGATAGGCTTCTCGTGGAAAAGGTTAGAGGTACAAGCAAAAAGAAGCATATAGACTGAAGAAAGAATAGGCTGAAGACTATGTGAAGAATCCTATTTCAAGTGATGCTTGAGGCCTCCATTCACCCATTAAGCTTTTGAGAGAAATCTTCATGCAAAGGTCAGAGAAAATGTATGTGTGTGTCAGAATGAAGGGCCACTGAAAGGGAACTTGCGATATCAAGGCAATTTGATTGTATCTTCTATCTTTCATTAATATAATACAGTGGCCTGTCTCTTTCCCATAAAATGATTGATATCTTATTACATGATTCCTTGATCACATGTTTAGGTTTTCATTGAATTTCATTATTGTTGCTTTCATGTTGGTTGATTTGGGTTATTACAGATCTGATCTCTCAAGAGCATTGGAGTAAAGCAGGATCAACAAAGACATAAGGAAGCGATTCATAAGGTATGTTATCCATTCCTCCTTTGATAATTAAATTCGATGATCGTAACCTAGGGAAAGCGTCTTGTCCTATCTCGTTTTTTTCTAGATCCAGGTGGATCTAGGGGGATTAGTTCATGTTCGCATCTACCGATTTACCCGTCAACAAAATTGGTGACTCCGCTGGGGAGTTACAACTTGATTTTGGTTTTTCCTTAGCCATTTGCTCATAGCCTATCTTTTACTTTCTGTTTCAGTCTCTGAGTTTGTGGGAGACCCAATTAGACACATTGGATTTAAAATTTTTCTGAGACCCTTTGTTCTTTTTGAGAAATTTTCTATTTTGTAAAACGCGTCTGCACTGCACCTTATTGGTAACCCGTGGAAACATTCCATTTCCGCACCCTGGTATCTTGTTTCAGTGCGAGATTTCCACGACTTGCCTGATTATTGGCCTGTGGAAACCACTCATTTCCGCACTGCGTTATACTACCTGCCCGTGGTGGCGTTTGAAATCTTTTTGGATTGGGTTGTGACCTTTACTATTGCCCAGTTTTTTCTTCAGTTAGCTGGAAAAGGATTTTTTATACCAGTTCTTGAATGCTTCTGATTGTTTCAACTTGATCTTGATTGATTTCGGAGATCAAACACCTCTCTTTTGATCTTTTTTCGATCTTTGTTTTTGTCGACAAGGATAAAATCTATGGATTTGAGTCTGAGTGCTTGCTCGATCAAAGCTCTTGTTTTGGGTTTGGATTTGTAAGTTGGTTGCATCTTCTAGATCGCTTGATGATTAGAAAAACATTTCTTGTTCATATTTGAAGAGACTTTTTCTTGTCAATTTTTATTTTTATCTCCATTGAAAGATCGATTTGGGTGTTTTTTGAGTATTTTTATTTTCATTGGTTGCTTACCCTTTCTTATTTCCATCCCTGTTTTGGGTTTCTAAAAAAAATAAATTTAAGTCTTTTAAGCAATCATTTATTCAGAAAATATTGGCATTGAAATATTGAAAGAGAACGAATAGTGAAATTACATTGTTAATGATTGTTTGGTACTACATTTAAAAAGGGAATTGTACATCGTAGTTTGCATTGTTCCAGAAAAACTCTTTCTCCCTACTGTAGATAGAATTCATCGAACAAAAGTTTGCATCATTCATTTCTATTTACACGTTATTGGGTCAAAGTCTCACACAACATTGGTTTCATTCTCGTCTCCCTCTTAAGTAACAACAACATTTAATAATATTGCGAAACTCTAAAATTCAACTAGTAATTTTTTCTAGGGCCGTTTTACACCAACATTAGCTAGGCTAGAGCTTTGGAATAGGCAGTGAGACACACTCTCCAAAGAAAAAAACACACCATAGTATCTTGTGATAGGGAGTGGTCAAATCCATTTGCAACATTTTGTCCTGGGAAGCCCTTCTCACACAAGGGTAAAACCTGAGGTTGCATTGAGATTGGGAGAGTTACTCACCTTGCTTTGTTGATCTCAGTGTAGAGATTACATGTATTTTGGGGGTCGCTTGAAGGTATACCCAGAATGATGAGTGGCATCCTCTCAAGTTGATTTCAGGCTCGATACCCTGCCCTTGCGTGTGGATCAGACTGTCGACTGTTTCCCAAGGAATCACTGTTGTTTGCTGTAAATTTAGTAGCCTATCTTCTTAGGGTCTTACACAAGGTGACTGTGGAGGGGCAGGTCTCCATGGTACCTGGAATCGACATTGGCCAAACTCACTCGAGCACCTTGGAGGGTATACCCATGATTATGTGTGGGAGCTTGCACCAGGGTGTAAGTCCATTAAGCAGGTCGTCAACGTAACTTTTCCACCCTAGCCCAGCCCCTTCTTGTCTCAACGTCATAATGTTGGATTTCATCACCAACTAGTGACTTCGGAATAGGAAGGTATTGTTTTCTTGGTTTTGGTTCCAATATTTTACTAGTGCATGTTGTTTGTTTACGTAGTTGGCCATTGATTTCTTTTGTAGGATTCTCAATTCGGCCAACATTGACCCTCCACGTCATTCACATAGGATGCAGGGAATACCTCCGGAAGATCTGTAAGTTTCACAACCCTTGCCTCCTAACCCACCAGAATTTTATCCTCAACAAAGTGAGATCCAGGACAACATACCTTCACAGCCAGAAAGGACCGATTCCCTAAATAGTTTTCGACTTCTTTCTGACCCTATAGAATCTTTCCGCCTACCTCCTAGATATAAGAGATGTTTTCTCCGCCTCAATTCAGCAGGAGAACTTGTTGTTGACACCTCTGGCTTACCTCTCGAGATTATCGCTCACTTAGACGAGGATCCTCTTGAAGCCACCAACCCAACAACTTCTAGACGAAACCTTCCTACCTCGAAAACTGAAGTTGATATACCCGCCACCTCTGAACCTCTCGAAACATCTTACACATTCACGATACCCATGGATCATTTTAATACTACAATGTGCTATTATTTTTCTGGTTCATAAACGATGTTAGCTGGCCCCAATTTAACCACCCCTCTCCAATAGGATCATTCTACGATGACCCCAAATACTACAGCTATTCCCTATTAGAAAAACAGGACTGCGGAGCAATAAAATAAAACAAATGCAGAAACAAAACACAGAAGACACACAATACAAGAGAGACACAGATTTACATGGTTCACCCAGTGTGGGCTATGTCCACCAGAGAAATTGCCAGGTCCTTCCTTTATTATTATCCAACAAATGAAGGGATGCAACCTACAACAAAACCCGCTGTAACTTCCTCTTCTTTCTCTCACAGTCTCCTCTCTCAGAATACAATATTCACCATCAACCATAGCCACAATAAATT
>JASDQU010101344.1:243238-307391 GCA_032191745.1 Picea mariana | reverse complement strand
GTGGAAGAGTTTACATACTTCTAGGGTGTAAATACTTCATGGGGTATAAACACGGCTGAAAGTAAAAGACCTATAAATCAAGAAGATAATCAGGCTCCACAACCAACATTCCCACCAAAAATATGGTGGCCGGCCAAACACCTATTGGCACACCACTTTTACCTAGTCAGATCCCATCCCTTCCTCCTAGGTATAATGCGTTGAATGCTTCTATTCCCGCTCCTACCCAAACCCCATCCAGAACTCCTGGAGTCTCCACTTCTTTTGGGCACCATCTTGTTCCTAGTTTTATCCCAACACTTCCTCAGCCCCCTTCTAGAGGGTCTTATCTGTTCCCCATCGGAGGAACCAAACTTAGTGGCATCCCTCAGCCTTTTACACCCAATTACCAGATTCCTGTTGGTGGACAATTTCACCCTAGAGGCCAAACACAATTCCATTTTGGAGATCAAATCCCAATTGGGACACAACTCCTGGTTGGAGGGAAACCCCCACCTACCCCTCCCTATGGAAAAAACATACCTGCAACCTTGGCCCAGTATTGGAACTATCTCACCCAAAATAATTCTCAACTGACTGGGGGGAAATAGCCTCAAGCTATCTCTTTCACACCCTCTAGAACCGGCCAACCCTATACAGGTCTGTAAAATTCCATTTGGGGTTCGAACGTTCAACCTAATGTCCTTGTTCAAGGGAACGACCCTAACCAATACAACTCTATAGGTTACATGCCTCCGCACCAACAACAGAATCTGCCCGGATCTTCACATTATATGAAAATTGCTTATGGTCCTACTGGTATACCTACGAGACTTCCTCCCTAAAGTCACCAGTACCCCCACATGAATAGACAATTACCCTTATTAGCCACCCTGGACCTCCCTGATTTGTCTAGAATTTTAAATGATCCTATCAGTCACTCTCCTTAGTGGCCCATAATATCGGCCAAACTACCATCCGACATTCCTAAGTTCGATGGTAAACCGGGAGAGGACCCAAACAATCATGTAATGACTTTCCACCTTTGGTGTTCATCCAACTCTTTGATGGATGACTCTATTTGATTATGTCTTTTTCAGCGAACTCTCACAGGTTCGACCGTAAAGTGGTATATAGAATTACCACGAGGCTTCTTCACTGACTTTAACACCCTCACCATGGATTTCCTCAGTTACCAATCCGTTATGAAACGGGAACCAAAATTTTGAGTTCTTTCAAGAAAACCAAAGCCACTCATATCTCTGACCACATTCATGAGTGGAGACGGAGATGACGTCTAATCAAACTCGAGCTTCCCAATTAGTTACTGGCAAAGTGGTTCATGAAATCATTCGTGAATGACATCGATTGTGACATCGCCATGGTGGAGTTGTCACTGAAGAACATGCGATCAGTCATGCTCAATACCTCGACCTCGTTTACTCACAAATGGGTACTCTTTACGATTTACTCCCTGATGCACCTCATCCTTCTACTACCGCTACTTCAACTACTCCTACTGCTTCTCATGCAGCTGATGGTGTGATTGGCACTTTTCATGCTCAACCCCACTCCACACAAGCCTCTACCACCAACCCCAAGTTTGTTGCTTCTAATGTTCAACATGCTCCGTCTCCTACTCCTTCTGCCAACAAGACTTCTGAGGTGAACTTTGTTCAATCTACCCCTGCCAGAAAGAATAAATCAAAAAAAGGGAAGGGTAAGAATAAGGAGGATAAAAATAATACACAATCTGAGAAGACCAAAACACAAATTGTTGATAATAAGGATAAGCACAAACCTCGATACCCTTGTCTTATCTGTGGTGATGATCACTACACTAAGGATTGTCCAAGACGGGCCGAGGTTACTAAGTTCCTTCAAGGGACCCCAAAACCGCCTACCCCGGCTGTGTTGTCACAACCCTTACCTTATCAACAGAAGGTCCAATTGGTCATTGATGACCAACCTTCCCCCTCCACTACTTCCTATGTCCTAATGTGTAATTGTGATTCAAAGAAGAGTGACATCACACTTACCACTCGAGCCAAAGATTATTCTTCCTCCAAGGAGAAAATTGACGAAATACCACCTTCGTTGACCATCTCCCTCGACTCCACCTACCAAGGGTCCTCTTCATCTTGAACGACCGAGCATAGATATAGTTATTTTCCCTCCCCCAAAGGGTGTTGTTCAAAAGTCTACTTTCAATCCTTATGTGCGTTCTGACCAGAACTACAGTATTGTAGAGAATCTGGCCCAAGCACTGTCTACGATGTCAACGCTCAAAGTCCTTCAGAGTTGTCTTTCACAACGAAAGGAACTATTAAAATCTATTGGTGGAATTGATCCTACAGATATGAATTTAATAATTTTTGACTTGGAAGATCACATTCCAAGGCTGCCCCCTCAGCCCGCGTTTCAAATACAAGTTGTTGTCGATAACAAAAACATTTTTAGAACAGTTATCAACGAGGGTGCCTCGACATGTTTCATGTCCGTCTCTTGTTGGAAATCCATCGACTCTCCTCCCTTAATTGAATCACACAACACTCTCAAAGCCTTTAATGGCTCTGGATTTAAACCTTATGCTATCCTCCCCTTATTGGCCATCACATTAGAAGGAAAATCAGTTAGTGTAGAAGTTGAGGTCTTTGATGCACCTTTCGATTACAACCTTTTACTCGGCTGCAGCTAGATTGATTCCATGCATGTAGCTGTGTCCACTCTTTTCCGTGTCGTACGTTTTCCACATCATGGAAAAGTAATTACGGTGGACCAATTGGCCTTCTTCAACTCTGATACATGTACCATCAATGTACCTTTCATTGAAAAGACACCCCTTAGATACGAGAATGTTGGTGTGGGTCTACTAAAAGATTCCACTCTGATGGGTACATTTCCAATCCCACCACCCAACGTTCCACCTCCTTTGGTTGCCTCAATTAACATGATCTCCACCTCTATCTGCAAACTCCCGAGTCTTCTGACCCGTGTATAGTACCTGAACCTGGTGATTATCTTCGCTACGGTGACCAGATGCCTTTAAGTCCAGTTGAATTCGCTTACCAAGCCATTCAATCGACTGACCCTTCTACTCCCTCTCTCGGTGATTTATCTCCTGATCCATTCCACGTCATTTTTCCCACGGACGAGATGATTATGTTGGTTATGTTGATGGAAGATACCCCTTGGGATGATGGGCATCATAATTATATTCTCTTCCTCGAACAACACACACTCGAGAGTTACCAAGGGATCTCAACCCTGCCGACCGTTGTCATTATTAATTCGGTTCCTGACTCCCCACACAATGTGTTGTATGAAGGGAACTTAAGAAACATTTCACCCACCATCCCCCTCAACATCTCTATCAAACCTAGAATTGTTGAAAATGTTCATATCGGAGCTTCGTGTTCCACTGATGAAGTTGTTACATATAAGTCACTTTTCCAAGAATTTCGTGACATTTTTGCGTAGAGCTATGAAGAGATGCCCGACATTGACCCCGATATTGTTGTACATGAAATTAAGACATACCAGGTGCTAAACACGTCTGGCAAAGACTTTGCTCGGTCCACCCTCACAAAGCAACCGCTATCAATCTTGAAGTCAAAAAAATTCTTAAAGATGGTTTTATTTATCTTGTAGCTTTAACTGATTGGGTCTCCAATCTCATTCCGGTTAACAAGAAACAAGGTACGATCTGCATCTGCGTTGATTATTGGGACATTAATAAAGCTTGTCCTAAAGACAACTTTCCCACCCCCTTCGTCGAATAGATTGTTGACGATTGTGCTGGGAGTGAAATCTTCTCTTTGATGGATGGTTTCTTTGGATATAATCATATCTACATCGTGACCATAGATCAACATAAAACCTCTTTTATCTGTCCTTGAGGCACTTTTGCCTACCGAAAATTACCCTTCGGTTTAAATAACGTCGGCGTGACTTTTCAAGATGCCATGTCTTATGCCTTTCATGATATAAATCACATTATCCAACCATATCTAGATGACCTACCAACCCATTCCATGCACCGCGCTGATCATCCGACACACCTCCGAGCCATTTTCCTTCGCTGTCAGTTCTATCGTATACGATTAAACCCACACAAATGTATTTTTTATGGGGAGTCTGGCCGACTCTTAGGATTTATTGTGTCACATCAAGGAATTAGGGTAGATCCTTTGAAGGTTGAGGCCATTCTCAATCTCCCTCCCCCTTCTTCACTTTGCCAACTACAAAGTTTGCAAGGGAAGGCAAACTTTCTACATCGTTTTATCTCGAACTACACTGAGTTAATGCTTAGATTTTCTCAACTTTTAAAGAAAGGCTTTGAATTTGTATGGGACACCACCGCCAACAAAGCCTTTGACACTTTGAAATTGACTTTAACCCATACCCCACTACTTTTCCTGCCCGATTATAGTCAAGATTATTTCCTTTATCTCGCTGCTTCGGATTCGACCATCGCCATGGTTCTGGTCCAAGATGACGATTCTCACAATGAACATGTCATTTATTATTGAGTCAGAGTCCCATGACTACCGAAGCCAAGTATTTACATGTTGAAAAACTGGCCTTGGCAGCTGTTCAAGATGTCCAATGTTTCCAGCACTATATCCTTTTACGCAAGACCACTGTGATTTCCGATTGCAACCCTATGCAACACATTCTTACACGCGAGTTGCTAGGAGGAAAATACTCCAAATGTATTGTGATACTCCAGGAGTTTGACTTAGAGTTTTAATGTGCTAAGTCTAAGAAATCCTTGGTGTTTGCCGAATTGATATGCGACCTTCCCTGTTCTGAGATGAAAAATGTAGCAGAGGATTCATTACCTGATGAATCCCTTTTTATAATCAGTTCCGATGACCTTTGGTATGGAGATATCATTATATATCTCCAGACTCATAATTTCCAGCCTGATTTATCTAGTACTAACCGTTGTTGCATACGTTACCAAGCCTGTCAGTATATCATCCTCGGTGATACTCTTTATCGCTGTGGAGTTGACTCCATTTTTCACTGATGTCTCACTTATGATGAGGCCAAGAAAGCTCTGAATGATTTCCATTCTAGAACATGTGGTGGTCACATGTCTGGGTATGCTACTGCCCAAAAGATCTTACGAGCTGGGTATTTTTGGCCTTCTCTTTTCAAAGATTGTATTATTGCCATCCAAAAAAGCCACGCTTTCAAAACATACAACAACAAAATAAGATCTCACCCCGCTCCCTTACATCCTGTAGTTTCCATTGGACCCTTTTCTAAATGGGGCATCGATTTCATGAAATGTCACCCTCACTCAGCCGAGGGGCATGGGTACATCATTGTAGCCGTAGATTATTTTACAAAGTGGGCCGAGGTGATGCCTACATTTGACAACATGGAAAAAATTGCAGCCCTATTCATCTTCAATCACATTATTGCATGATTTGGAATCCCATAGGCTATCGTTACTGATCATGGTAGCCACTTTCAAAACTTTATGATGTCTGATCTTACCAAAAAGTTGGGTCTTTGACATGAAAATTCGACCCCCTACTATCCACAGACCAATGGCCAAGTCGAAGCAATAAACAAAGTAATTATTACCATGCTTCGAAGGATTATCGGAATTCACAAAACAAGTTGTCACATGATGTTGTTCTCGACATTGTGGGCCTATTGAACATCCGTGAAGTCAACCACGGGGTTTACACCTTTTCAATTAGTGTATGGTTTAGAAGCTGTTCTATTGATTGAATGTGAAATTACATCGTTAAAACTAGCTGTCCAACTTCTCCCAAACACCTCTATTGAGGAGGAATGTCTGTTGTATCTTACACAATTGGACGAGACCCGTCGCAATGCCACCCTAGTTATTGAAACCTAGAAGAAATGCGTAAAATCCCAATATGACAAACATGTCAAGCCATGCATGTTTTCTGAAGGTGATCTATTTCTCCTCTATGAACAAGATCGTGATTTGCTAGGAGCCAAAACATTTGAGGCTATGTGGCGAGGCCCTTATATTGTTAAGAGAGTGTTGGAGAAGGGAGCCTACGAGTTAGTAGATCATGATGGCATTCCTTTGAGTGAACCCAGAAATGGGATTTATTTGAAGAAGTACTATGCTTAGCCTATCTCTGCATAAGCACTTGTATTTTTACTGTATCATACTCTTGTGTGTTTCTATTTTTTGAATTTTACCCCTGGAAACTTACCCTGCATTGTGTTTGGTCTCCAGATGTCAGTGTTTTCACTACCTTATATTGGCTTCGCCGATGGTGCTATTCGTAGTACCCGAAATTTAGCTTCTGCTACTTGGGAAATCTATGCACCCTCAAACGAACTTGTTTGCATACAAGGTGTTTGTCTCGGTTGAGCAACCAATAATATCACAGAGTATAGTGCGGTCATCGAATTATTGTTTAGTGCTATTTTGCTTGGGATTCGTTGCTTCATTATGCGACTTGATTCATAGCTAGTAGTTCTACAACTAAACAATGTCTATACTATCCGAAGCCCTATTCTATTATGGGTATATTTAGGAATCCGCCTCTTGGAACGTCATTTCGATTATATTGAATATCAACACATTCCTAGATGTCTAAATACATTAAATGATGCTTTCGCTAACTATGTATTAGACATACATTTGAGACATTTGTAATTCCAATCACATTTCACATATTGTACAAAAGACAGAGTAAAACCGGTAAAAGTCTCATGTATATATATATAATGATGTAATGTTTACAAAAAGAGTTTTCATCCGAAGATCAAAATATCAAAATATAACCCCATGGCCCCTACAAAATAGTATCATGGATGCCTCTCGCAATAACATACTACTGCTCTCGCTACTCTACGTAGTAACCAACTAAGAGAGACAGATACGCCTACTATATGGCGTTGATAACGCCTTGGGATCTCCTTGATGGATATATCAGGGATGTCTACCGTGAAGCCTTCCAGGTTCTGCTCTATCGCATCATAATCCTCAACATCCCATCCATCCACTATGCGTGTCTCTCCTCGCCTATGAATAGGAGAAGACCTCGGGGGTCGATGTGGCCCTACATCTGCATGATCAAATTTTTTTGATTAGTCTTTCAATTGGAAACAAAAAAATATAAATATTTAAAAAAACTCATAAGAACATTGTAAAAACACAATTTCCTTTCTTACCTAGATCTCCCCACTGAGATACCTCAGGGAGAACCAAATCTGGATCACCCCCAAAAGTCTAGACCAACATAAGCATAATCATCAATCATTAGGATTTGCGGTCGCAACCAATTGAAGAATGCATCATCATACTTCACAATCCGGCCTGCCACATGCCGTGTCATCAGATCACACCATATTTTCATTCGTGGATCTCTTGGGGCTAGTATTCCCCATTCCACCTGCAGGCGTAGGTGTGGAACTCTTTCGAGGAAGAAAGATACTAAAATAGACCCATAACCGAACTGTTTGAGGTCCCCATTCTTTATTTTCGTGAGTTGAGTTTTCATGCTGCATAATAGACTATTGCACCAATTGAATACTCGAGGCTCCAAGCATTCAATCGCATATTGGAAGTAAATTTGGAGTGCCATGTGTGGTGAAGCACTCCTTTCCATCTGTGCAATAGTAAACAAGATGGTCTTGAGGGTCAAATCTCTCACACCTCGAATTGCTACTTTTCCTTTACGTCTTTCAACATCAGGCTCACAATGCTCATGAATGTACTCAGTCATGGGCAATCCACCACCTCGACCACCCGTCAAAGTCACACGTGCCCCATGACGTGACAACCCTATTAGGAAATAAATATCCTCAATATCCAAAGAGAGGACATGAACACCCACATGGAACACTTGTTGTTCTGAATCCCACATATGAACCATATATTATAGTAATCTCCGTTGGGCTCTCATGCCCTGAACTTTGAACAATTTTAATAGACCACATTTCCGGAGTGCATTCATGGTCCCCGAATCATTTAAATCCATAAGATCATATTTTTCATGCTCACACTCTCTCCATTCCAACATCTTCGCAAGAAAACACTTGCATGGGAAACAAAGAAGATCCTTAGCACACTTTTTCAACTTTTTTTGGGATTTTTGTTGAGTCAATGTTCACTTTTCATTTTAGTTTTTCGGCTGCCGTGATCAAACTTTAGGTATAGTGCAGAATTTCCATGAACGCACCTGAGGAAATCGTTGATTTCCGCAGGGCCCATTATAGGCCACTTGCGGCGGCCCCAACGCACGAATAACAGTCCCAAATCATCAAAAAATCTTGATTTTTTACCATCAAAAACAAAAATTAATCTGTTGAAAAGAGAGAAGATGAGATGGTTACCTCTTTTACGTAATCCATTTGTGGAATGACTCCCTGTAGCCTCCGTAATCCGTCGCCGAAGTTGAGGTAAAAAACAAGGGTTTTTGGTAAGTTTTTGAACAAGTGAAAATAAAATGGTGAAAAAGACTTTTTGCTTCTATTTATTACTTTTTTATCATTTTTTCTAATATTTTATTTTATATAAATACATTTTGGTCAAAATCCCATTAACTCTAAAGGTCTTGTAAGTGTTTTGTTCCTTGCAGGAAGAAATTTAGGACTTTGGACAACGAATTATGGGCAGTTTTTTTGATTTATTCTATTTTTGTCACATGTACAACGAATTATGCACAGTCTTTGTTCGTTCTTAGGCTCGAAAACCAATGAGAACGTAAACGAGTATACTTTTGTCGTCTTTTCGTACTCGTCATGGTAACACGAAAATAACAAAACCTATGGAGAATTCTTTAACCTCTTTTCATGCTCCTTAAAAATGAAAAGATTGCCGAGCGACCTTGTTATTTTCACGCTCATAAAAGTATTTGAAGAAAACATTTGGTGGGCGATAGTTTATCACTTTTTCGGTCTTGTCGAACTATTCTACGAAAAAGGAATTGAGAGATTTCTCTTTTAAGTGTTTTTCCAGACTCTATAATCATGAAAAACCTTCGAGTTTTCTATCTTTGGACTCGTTAAACAAACATCGACATGCCCATATGGGACCAAACCACTCCTTCTTAGGGTTCATTAAATGTACTATGAGGGACTTGTCTGAAAGATGAGCTTAAATTGATAAGCATATGTTATCCTCCTCAAGCTTTCATAAAAATAAAGAGGTACTCACCAGAAATGGTGGGGGAAAATTTGGGAAAGGAATGTGTCTCTGTATCTGTATTAATGGCAGTAAGCATCGCTCTTGAACATGACACCCCTGTTCGTCATTTGAATCTGGGTTGGGTAGTCCGTTTGTCTCTTGTCTAACCTTCTGCAAGTTCATATCTTGGGTCGTCTTTGAGTCAATGATTCCAAGATCATTGTTGTGTCATTCATGTGTTCAAGAGAAGTTCAACCAAAACCTTCTATCGAGTTGGCCATCTGCAATTGTCCATTCTTACCATGTTGGCCTTCCCTGTGTCAGTCCCAAGTCACATATGTATTTTGATCTACCCTAGATCTGTTACTTATTTCATGTCATTTATGGGGGATACATCAAGGCCTTCTTATGATGAGCCTTTTCCTGTCGACTTCAGCTCATTATCCATGAAAATGACTTAGAAATTATTTAGTACCTTAGAGCCTACATGCCTCAATGGTAGGTTCTTCACTTTCGATAGTGGATCTACATCATTGATCCCTGATCGAGAGATTCTGTCAAATGTTCGACTACAACTCATTCATTCACACTTGTTGGATTGTACTGGGGTACCTTGGGAGTCATTGACATCAATGGTGATTTCCCTCGCATTTGTTAACAGTTTTCATTAATGACTAGTAATCAAGTGGTTTCTATTCACATTCGACTTCAACATCTCTAATCACGTGACTAGAATCGTACTAATGGACGATGGATTGAAGACCCTGGAATTCATCGTTTTTGGTCCAAGTTGCAAAGGATTATCTGTGATTTGTTTTGACACATAGATCCACTTTGTATGTCTCGTGGCTATGTTCATATTTGAGTTTTTCATGCATGGATCCACAGTGTATTCCTAGTGGCTATGCAGAATCTTGTTGACATGGATCCACGTTGTATAATTGGTGGCCATGACCTACATTTATGATTTCAATCATTTACGGTCTGGATGTGGGAATGCCTACTTTAGACATAATATGATATTGTACAAATGCTTGATTGTTTGCAGGTTCTTGATTGGCGTGCCCCTAGTTCTTGACACATACACGCTTATTTTACAAAGTATTTCAGTTATCTCGAGTTCCAGTCTCATACTTTGGGGGGCATTCTGTTACACATTATTTTGGTCACCTTGATGATGATTACATAAACATGTGTTCAGGTTCTGCATATAATCTTTTGCCTAAGAAAAGCGACCTCTTTCCACCCTTGCAAGATGCATTTTTGGAAGGCCGTCGTGAGAAGCTCTCTTTACACAATGCAGAAATCCCTAATTTCCACATGTTGTACTATAGCTACTCCATGGGATTTCTGCAGGCTGATTATATAGGCAGGTCACAACGACGCTTTACAACTAAAAGAGGAAATAAGTTCTAGAAGCTTCTAGAAGTGGAATCTTCTGGAAATATGAAGTGGCGTCTGTGTGGTTACGATCCTACTGAATTCTATGATTTGATGGGATCATCCTCATCTCTTTAACCACTTTAGCTTCTCCTATATAATGATAGGCTTCTCATGGAAAAGGTTAGAGGTACAAGCATAAAGAAACATAGAGACTGAAGAAAGAATAGGATGAAGACTGTGTGAAGAATCCTATTTCAAGTGATGCTTGAGGCCTCCATTCACCCATCAAGATTTTGAGAGAAATATTCATGCAAAGGTCGGAGAAAATGTATGTGTGTGTCAGAATGAAGGGCCACTGAAAGGGAACTTGTGACATCAAGGTGATTCAGTTGTATCTTCTATCTTTCATTAATATAATATGGTGGCATGTCTCTTTTCCATAAAATGATTGATATCTTATTACATGATTCCTTGATCACATGTTTAGGTTGTCATTGAATTTCATTATTGCTTCTTTCACGTTGGTTGATTTTTTTTATTACAGATCTGATCTCTCAGGAGCATTGAAGTAAAGCAGGATCAACAAAGACATAAGGAAGCAATTCATAAGGTATGTTATCTATTCCTCCTTTGATAATTAAATTTGATGATCGTAACCTAGGGGAAGTGTCTTGTCCCATCTCGTTTTGTTATTGATCCAGGTGGATCTAGGGGGATTAGTTCATGCTCGCATCTACCAATTTACCCGTTAACAAAAGTAGCAAGGCAGTTTGCCTTAAAATTTGATGGCATTAAGACCAAGGCAGGAAACCTTGAGTTTGAGGTATCTGAGGCCACTATTGCAATGACCACTGAGATACCCAACACTAGTGAGAGGTGGTTCAAATCCATGATCCTCAATGCATCCTTTTCCAAGAATTTCCTCAAGACAAACTATCATAAGGAAAATTTTTCTAAGGGAGTGCCTAGGAGCCACCTGGTTGAGGGTTTTGATAAAATGCTGAAGATTTTCCAGAGATATTTTACATGCGAGGGCATATTTAACATGGTATACCAGTATCACATAAGACTCTTGTTACATTTGATTGGAAATGATTCAATGAATATACATTTTTATCTGTTAAGAAGTATGAGAAATATGTCTAATAGAGTCCAAGACAAGTCCAAGGCTATGGACACTAGTGTTTTCCAATATGGGTTGATCAAGATGCTAGTTATGGAAGAGTTAAAGAAAAGGAACATTTCTTGGGAACAATTCATTGTCTCTGCCAATATGCAGCTAGATATAGCCTCTACCCGTCAGTACAGGATGCAAAGCCCTTTGCCATCTAGTAGTTTTTCCCCAACATGAACAAGCAAGAAGAGAAAAAGAAAACCTACTAGCCAAGACAAAGAAACCCCTAAGGAGATTGAAGAAGAAGAGAGGTAGGTTCATCACTCCCCACAAAGAGAATTTTCACCTCCTCCTGCACCTGAATTGGAAGAAGTTCCTTCATCAACCAAAACCATAGCTAAGAAGGGTAGGAAATTGCATTTCCCTTCACCTGCTCCAACAGCTAAGACCAGAGTCAGGAGACCTGTTACTAGATCATCAACCCACAAGGAAGCTGTTGAAGCAGAAGTCATACCCAAGGCTTCGGTCCCAAAGAAAGTTAAAGGTAAAGGTGAAGCCATTGAAGAGCCTATTGAGGCTATAGACAAAGCCTCTATTTAGTAGAAAGATAAAGGTAAAGGTAAAGCCACTGAGAATCCTATTGAAGTTATCAACATCAATACTCCCCTTGACAATCCCACTTTCAAAACATTGATTAGACAACTCAAGGATGCTAGAAAGGAAGTTTCCTGTTTGAAAGCAAAAATCTTGTCTGAGAGAAGAAAGATGAAGGAGATCATGGACATGTACAATGAAAGCCTTGATTTGGCAATGTTTACAACAAGAATATTCTTGCCTCTCCATAGGAAACTTAAGACTATGTACAAGAAAAATTGAAGCATTCAATCCCAAAATAGGAAGCTCAAGGAAGAATTGCATCCCTTCAATAGTGATTTATCTCAGAAGAACTTAAATGTTCTAGTACAAGCTACAATATAAAGAGATGAACCTGCAGTAGAGAAGAGTACCCTTCCATGACAGAGGGAAGGTCTCCCGCAACAAGGAGGAGTGCTAGATTGAGGAAGTAGATGGAGGGTATGACAAATCCATTTTTGAGGGTGGTTGCTTTTGCAAGCCTGAAGTGTTCAAGGAGGTATAATATTTTCATCTATACTGGCATTTACAGGATCCTAGTCAATCATCTAAGATTTTTTGTGTTTTTGAAGAGTGGGTGAATCACACAGAAAAACACAGAGATTTTGTAGCACCTGGTGCAACGAAATCGTCTACACATACTTCTCTGTGACTGTGCTACCAAAAGTGCTACAAAATCACCTAGCCAAGCACAAGAAGGGCACTATGGAATTTGCAAAACAACTTTTCAAAGGGGCGCTACAGAATCTATAGAGCAGTTTACAGGAAGGCGCTACAAAATCACCTAGCCAAGCATAGGAAGGGTGCTGGAGAATTTGCAGAGACGTTATAGGAGGGCGCTACGAAATTGCTACCAAATGTGCTACAAAATGGCACTACAAACTCTCCATTATAGTCAAAGGTTTTGAATTCATGAGTCCTTATTGACTTTGATGATATGGAGGGAACCAAAGATTAGTAGCTAGCAGCTGGGGATCAACATACAAGCTTGGAGGACACATGGAACTAGAGAAAGATGCGCCCAAGCTTCAAGACATGTCATTCAATGTTTTTTAGAGTGGTTTCCAACATGGATCTTCAATTTTAGAAGTTTGTTAGATATGTTGGTATAGATGTTAGAATTGTAATTTTTTGTTGAGAATCCTAGGATAGGAAGGCCAGCTCGCACCTCTAGCTGTTGCCTGCTGTTTTTGATTATAAATACATCTGATGAATGATTTGATAGGTTCAAATGGTTGAGAAGAGCTCCCTTTTTGTAATATTTTGACTAAGCAGAGATGTTCTCTGGTTACGTATGAGACTTGAGACATTTTCATTAATAGAAGTTAGTTTCCTTTCATCATCTTGTTTCCTCTTATTCTGAAATAATCATGATTGGATGATCCATATGAGATTTTTTGGTTGTGTTATAATATATGTTTTATTATAATGCTGCTATGATTTTTTTTTTTCAGTGTTTTAAACTTTAAGTTCAAGAGGTTCTCGTGACTGATTTTTTCTTCACCTAGTTGCTTGAAGGCCTGATGCTTATAGTAGACCTATCCACCTTCCTCACTAAGTCTTCCTCCTATTCACCTTTACCCTTAAACCGCTAACTAAAGTTAATCAAAACCTCATTTTCTTATGCATGCTAGCGCATATTTCTATGTTAAAACATGCTTATGCTGAGTTTTTATCCATTTGACCTTTAATATTTTATTTACATTCAAAAACCTTTTGATGGGTACTGGGCTTATCCTCTTGCAATATGAGGGTGATTCTCAGTGCTAACAGAGTGCACCAAGGATGTCACAAAATTTTAGGGGAGGGGGAATGTAATATCCCCACTATAATCCCCAGTTTAATTAATGCTTATGTAGACACAATATGTGGCTACTTCCAAAGTGATGTAATATGAGAATTGTATTTCTTTTGTTTTATTAATAAAAATGTGATGCCAACTGCTAAGGGGACATGGAGAAGAGATGGGGGATGAATTAATACACAAGAGAGGGGAGTGTCTAGGATAATGGCCAAGAGGGGTCCAAGGGGGGAAAATACCCATGTATATTAATGTAACCCATTTCCTAAATTTTCTATTTGTATATGAACCTTCCCATTTATGATTGAGTGTTCCCAAATCCAATCATTGAATACATGTAAGAGGGTGGGTGTGAGTGGTCACATCCCAAAGTTATTGGGCACATGGGGGTTGAGTACAATTAGCTTGGGGAAGAGTGTCACTTAAGAAAAGCAAGTCAAAGAGAGGAAATTTGTATGGGTTGGGGCAGTAAGTTTGTGCATGGGAAGAAGACAGAGAGCAAGTAACAAAGATGGAAGTTGATGCAACCATGGAGGGAGAATTTTAGAGAAAGTTGGAGCATAATTGGAGTGAATTGAAGCTAGAAAACTGAAGAGATAGGTTTTCAGGCCAGAGGAGTGAAATCCTAGGTGATTTGCATTAAAACAACAAGTGGTTTTGTTGGTTTGCTGATAGTTTTCCTAGAAGTAGTTTCCCTTGAGTTCCTTGCTGAGAGATTCCTAGATGCATATACCAGAGAGACCTTGATAAATGAATGACACATTCCTTGGATTAATCTTGATAAATGGATGACACATTCCTTGGATTATCCCTGATAAATGAATGGTGCATTCCTTGGGTTGGACAGGTCACGAAGAAGAGAGATGGTGGAAAATCAGGATAGTTGTAGGAGAATATCAGTTGGGTTGAGAGTTTTATGAACTATGAGTCGACTATGAGAGACCAACCTCTTTTGTGGATTGATATCCTCAATTTGGGGGTGTCTGGATATTGAGATTTGGAACAATTAGTCTATGGTTGGGTGGAACATCCGTCCGAAGAAGCTGGTTGCACAACTGTTGTGAAAATATAAGTGTTTTATCTCGCTGTTGTGTTAAATTATGCATATAAGTGTTGTGCACGAACTATGTGCATTTGGAAGTGATTTATATGCTGCTGTAATGAGTTGTTTAGATGCATTTCATGTTAATTATTAGCATGTTGTGGATGAATCTATTTTGGTTGTATACAATATCTATATCAGTTTTAATTCGTAGCTATAAGCTACAGGAAAATCAACTAACTGTAAAATGAATTAATTTAGTTAGCCGAAATTTTGTTGTTAACAGTATTCCACACCGTAATGTCCCTTGGATGGGCTGGGGGATGTTACAATGACACTGATATCATTGATACCTTCTTCGAAATCCTGGAATCTACTTCCTGCACACCTCTCTTTGGACATGGGTCAAGGTCTACTCAGCTAGGGACAATAATGTTATTTTAGAAATTGAAAGCAATAAATGGTATGTTAGACACATGTTTCTTGACACTTTTGAGGTAAATAACATTAAGTCCCCTAATTTTTTAAGGAATCCCTTCACACTATGAAGGAAGAAAATGGTTGATTTTATGAATGTTTTTTTTTTAAAGGAAACTGGGAGAAAATCTTATTCAAAAACCCTGTGTGGAAATCACAGGAAATTTTTTTACATTTTTCTAATAGAGCGAGAGAAAAGGAAAAAACTGGTTGGATACTACTAGTATTTTCAAAAATACCACCCTTTAATTCATACATTAAGTACAAATTATTAGAAATCCAACTGTATTTCCTGTAAAAGACCCCTAGAATTGAAACAAAAAAACACAACATGGACTTAACTAATTAGAAGTATTTTCGATGTTTGGTGCCTCTTCATGAGGAGGTGGTAGTGAATTCAAATCAGACACTTCTTTGGGCTGGGAAGCTGACTACACTCCATCAAAGATGTTAGAGGAATATGTCGAATGAACTAGAATGACAATCTGAGAATTCAACTCAACCACTTATGAGCATATCACTTCCACTTCATCCTTCAATTGTTGAAATCCCTGCCAGTGTTCTACTAGAATTTCCATGGTGGATTTCCAGTGAACCAAAGATTCATTGAGCCGAAGTTGGAGAATATTCAGCTGGTTAACCATTTCCTCACACTCCTCATCTTGCAACTTCATGTGCCAATGATCCACATCTTCCCTTCTATTTGCCATCTTATCCCGAGTCCACTCCTTTCTTTGAGATGATCCAAAGCACACCGCCCCAAAAAAACTGATGAGTTCTCTGAGTCCCAATTCCTCCAAACTGCTGATGTTGTTCTAATGGCTACAAGAATTGTAGATCCACTACATACCACAAACTTCTCCCAGGTCCATATTTATCTTTCACTTGCTGCATGTGAAGAGCCACCACCTTGGTCATTGATTAATGTCCAACATCAACATTCCTGAGTTGGAAGGGAGGTTGAGCATGTGACATGACCTGAAACTTTCGAGCCCATCATGACTTGGAAAGGGAACTGAAATACCAAAAATCTATGACACCATGCACCAACTAGAAAGTATAGATCCCATGTGCGAAGAGGCCGAGAGCAGCCTTGATCTAAGCCATAAAAGAGTAGATGAAATCAGGTGCATGTGTGAAGTAGGGAGAAAAAGATGAAGGGCATGGTTAATTAAACATTGGCCGAATAAGGATGACATCCATCCACATGCAGTTAAACTAGGTGGAGATCATGGACAGATGGAATGACATAGGGCATGGGATAATCCATGAATCTTGAGAAAGACGCATGTCTTCAGGACTGGTCGTATGCTTGGAACCCTGATTAATTCCATATACAAATATGTTTTCATTAAGGTATAGGGTGATGGTCAACCCTACCATCAATTCTATTTTTTTTCAAAAGGTGATTTGTTGCTAAATTAGCTTGATAGTCTGCCTGGGAATTGTTAGTTCTGTGAATATGGAAGGCCTATAAGGATTCAAAGGCTTCAATCTCTTGAAGAAATCTTGTGATGATATTTTTGAGCTTCATATCTTAAGGTGGGGCTCATTTTCTAATGAGATTGATGATCATCCAAGAATCACCAAGAATGTGTATGTCTTTAATTCCTTGCTTCTAAGCTAGACCCAAGCCTTAAAAAATAACATAAGACTCAACTTGGTTAGTAGTTTCCTCTCCTATACTCCAAGAAAAGGATAAATTTAGTTGACCTCCTGGGGAATATATCACCCCACCCACACCTACCATTCCTGGATTTCCTTTCGAGGCTCCATCAAAGCAGAGAATAAACTACATGTGATATTTTTTTCCAATTCTCAAATTCTTTTGGAGTCATTCAGAGTTTCCAAGATCCTACAGGAGAATCTTTAGGACATCCCGACTGAGGTGATTGCTGAGTCATAAATTGATTTATCCAATCAACCTCTACAAAGGATAATTTTTTTTGAGACTTGTCCACCTCATCTTTCTGGAGGAATCATTCTAACATTAAGCTCTTACACTTTCTTGCCACTATGTCTGGGGAGGATTCAGACTCAGAAAAAATGTCTCTATTGTGGGCTAACCAAATCTTCCAGGTTACAAATTTAGGCACATCTTCCAATTGAGCTCTCAAGAGAGGATTATTGGCTAAGGAACATTGATAGAGATAAATCCAATTATTGAAGAAAAGAAAGGAGGAGGGAGGCCAATGAAAAGGGGGGAATAAATCCATCAAAACCAAGCTCCAAACCTTTTTGGATAAAGAACATTCAATGAAAAGGTGTCTAATAGATTCATCAACTTGACTACAAAGAGAACATCTGTAAGGTCCTTTATATCCTCTCTTTTGGATATCATCCCCTGTCAATATTTTCCCATGTGTTAGTGCCCAAAAAAACATGTTTATCTTGGGAAGACTATCTGGAGACCATAGTTTATTCATGACCTTGGCCTTTGGGGGAAAATAATATTGAAGAAGGAGAGATTCATATCCTAATTAAATTGAGTAAAGGTCAGAGCCTTAACCCCTAGAGTCTTGGACTGAAGCATGGAAAGGAGCACAACCTTTTAAAGATGAAAACATATGAGAGAGAAGAGGAAGGATATTGGTAGGAGGGGAGAGAGGCAACCAACCATTCCAAGCGCCAGATGATTTCCATTGAGAAATATCATATAGAGTGCAGAAACCTTGGTCAAAACACTGCTGAAAGAAAGGCTGAAACTCCCTGAAGGAATGGAGTGGAGGCTTCCCCATTATGTTGTCTTCCCATATAGAGATTATTTTTCCATTTCCAGGAATCCATGTGATCTTGCTTTTTATGAGTGGTCGTTGTTAGGACCCAGAAATGTCCCTTTTTCACTATATATTTTACCCTTTCAAACTTATCATTCCTATGCTAAATGCCTATTTTAATATTGCTAAGACCCTTTTTCCTAAGGTATGAGTCATCAATCTTGCTTTGATATTCTTATTTATTTAACACGTTTGATTAGTAGTATTTCTCATATTTTACCCATAAATTGGCAACTAATGATCAAAATGTGTAGAACAAGCAAGACTTAAAGAAAGATCGTTGCTGTTACACCAATTGTTACAACTGTGTGCTAATCGTACATGCTGTTACACGACTACAACAACCACACACCTTTCCTGGAAGCTGTCACACTTGATGCAACAGACGCCCACTTATCCTGGAAGTTGTTACACTGACTGCAACATATGCGCACCAATTCTAAAAGCTGTTACACTTGCTGCAATAGATGGCCACCGATCCTGAAAGATATGAATCCTGAAGAATGATCCTCTGCTGTTACACGTTTTGGCTCACGCCGATGCTTTGTCCAGATTTGATGAATATGACAGATCTCTTGTATCTTATGAACAACTTGATAATCTTGGATTCTCAAGGCGGTTCTGAGTCCATTTTGAACTAAATGACTCTGTCTTTAAATAGAAGATCTTTTGTAATCATTAACAATGAAGATTAGCTGTGGAATTGTGAACTAAAGTGAAGCAACTTGTAATTGAACAATTTTGGTGATTTTAATAAAGAAGGCGACTTGAGTTTCTCCAACCTACTATGATCTGTTTGAGTGGATTCAGTGAGAAGGAAAGGGCCCACCTTCCTCATTGAATCCCCTCTGTTTTTCTTTTTTAGATTAGCTACTTTGATTTATGTGAATAACCTATTAACATTCTTAGATCATAATTGCTGTTACAGTTTAGTTCCTTTCTATCAAATGCGCATCAGTATGTTTCATGAGAATCAGGAGTCAAGTGTTGTATACTACTGGAGAATTGTCTTTCTGTACTAGATAAAACTTTTCTTTCAACAATAAGTAATTAGAAGTGTGAATTTACTCCCTACAACTAAAGTAGATTTCCTTTCTGCAATTAGCATAGAATTCCTTTCTGCAAGGATAAAATAGAAAATCAGAATAAGATAGATAATCCAGGATTCTTATACACTCATCAATCTATATTTCAATTAAGCAAGCGTGATTTCAATCTTACAACAATAGATTAGAACTCCAGCTGTGTCAACAACTTGTGCTAGTGTTTAGTTTTCCAAAACTTTGGTTTCTTTCAATACTACAACTTGATTAATGTTTCCTTTCATCAATCTAGCATAGATTGTGCACAATTATCTTGAAATAACAAAACTTCCCTAGGTTTGACAATTTATATTGGACACATTAATTATCTATTTATTTAGACAATTAAAGTGCTCAACATTTTGGCACCGTTGCCATGGAAGATAATTATAGATTTTTGTAAGCACATTACTTTTCTTTTCTTAGGAATGAATAAGTCTGCATGAATCGAGGAACAATAGGACGTATTCCAAAAAATACTAACCCTACAGGTACCAGAGGACGTGGAGGAAGGAACCCTGCACTGGGAAGACCAACCTTTGTTGATGAGATTATAGCCAAAGCAGATTCTTCTTCAAGATCTATCTTCCGCCCTTCAAATCCTCCAAGGAGACAAATTCCCCAGTCATCAGAACTGCCCCAGATCGAAACATTGCTTTCATCAAGGGCTGAAACTAAAATTTTTTCACCAACAAATCAACAAGCAACGCTGGAGAATATTGAAGATCGAGGAAGTATAGCTTAGCCAAGAGAAAGACAAGAATAAGCTGTTTATCAGATTAATGGATAGATAGTCACTAAGGAGGAGTGTGATGCTTACCCTATTGAGTGTAACAAGAGAGAATCCATGGAAAATCAAGGAGATAATGAAGAGGATTTCAATCGAGAGGAGCCACATAACAATGAAGATCAAGTAAATGATGAAAATATTATCTCTACCCTAGTTTTTCCTATTACTAATATTCCTACAAGGGGGATAGCTACTATGAAGAACATACCTCTTTCATCCCTACCAAATTTCCATGGATTGTCTATGAAGGATCTAGATGAGTTTCTGTTTGAATTTGATATTCTTTGTAGAAGCTATGACTACACTACTACTGCACAAAAAAATTAAACTATTTCCAGCCACATTGAAGAGAAATGCGTTAAGATGGTTCATGAGCCTTGGAGGAGAGAATATCTCAACATGGGTACATATGAGGCAACTTTTCTTGAACAAGTACCAAGACTACTGTTGAATAAGGGAACGAAGGGAGGAACTATTCAAGATGTCTCAGAAAGAGGATGAGACCCTTGAATATTTTGTAGAGCGACTCCAGTACAATCTACAAAGGTCTGGACATCTGGATGTGAGTAAGGACATTCTGAAAACTATTTTTCTAAAAGGGGTTAGAGATGATTGTTTAGACATGCTGAATATTCTTGGCAAGGGAGATATATCTAAGGAATCCTATGAAGACATTGTAAATATTTGCAAGAGATGTTCTCGAGGAACTACAAGGAATAAGTCAGTTACCAAGGATACCACTTTTTCAAGGGTACAAAAATCAGCCAATGGAGGGACAACAAGAGAAAAAATAGGTAATCTATTAGAAGATTTCAAAACATAAATGATTAACTCTTTTGCTTCACAAATTGATACTCTGCAGATTAAACAAAAACAAGCAGAAGCAAAAAAGGCATTGTTCATTTTCTGTCCAAAATGCAGAGACAAACATCCGAAAAGGGAATGCCCACTAAACAGTGTTCATGTATGTCTTATTTGTGAACCGTCTTTACCAGGGGTAAAAGCATCAATGAAGGCAACTAATGAAGAAGCAGAGGCTGCCTATCTAATTACACAAAGAAGACAATGGCATCCAAGAGGCCAAGGTATGAACTCTCAATTCTCTCCTACAACAATTAATTATTGGAACAATCAACTACCTTATGGCCAGATGAATGCTCCCCCTCCAAATCAAATTCTCCCTCCTTATCAGGATTCCAATGCATGGCTACCTATGCCCCAACAATAGAGTCACCATGGGCAATGGAACCCATATTGGAGAGGCCCTCAACAAAAACTTAGCTATCAAAACCATCAACCGAACCTCTATCAACAACAATTCCAACCCTAGTATCAACAACAACAGCTGTAGTTACCTCCCAATGCCCCACCGAACAATCCTCCCTTACAACCTCAGATTCCTGTGCAACCTAACCCAAACCCAAATAACAAGGCCGTTCAAAATATTAATATATATAATGTGCCAACTCTGTCTATTACTCCTATGCCTTGTGATGAGATAAAATTAAGATTAGGGAGAATAGTCGAGCCCATAATTGAATATACTCCATCTTCAGAATCAGAAAAGGAATCGGGAGAAAAACCATTTGCCGATATAGAAGAATTTGACCAACCTATTAAAGAATCAACAGAGCCCTTATTCCCTGAAAGATTGGAAATTACCAAAACTGTGGAATTACCATCCTTCAATCTCTTAGGAGAATTGCAAAACCTGCATGTTAACATTCCACTATTGCAAGCAATTAGAGATGTCCCTATTTATGCCAAGACTGTGAGAGATCTCTATATCAGAAGACCTGGAAGGAAACCTAGGGACTCCGTCACAATGCATGTAGTGGGGGACTTGTCTGAACTGATGTTAGGCAAAACCCCACCCATTAAATATGGTGACTGAGGAAACCCTACAGTCACTGTCAAAATTGGACAAACACCTATTCCCCATGTGTTAGTTGACTTAGGGGAAGCAATTAATATTATGCCAATAGAAACTACACAATTGTTGCAAATCAGAATCAAGTCCGACCTACTCCTACTGTTTTAGAATTAGTTGATCATTCCACCATCATACCAGAAGGAGTAATCGATGATTTAGTCATTTCAATTGATTCATGGGAGTATCCTGTTGATTTTATTCTTTTGCAACCCAAAACCCATCTGGGGGCCCACCCTCTAATCCTAGGAAGACCATGGTTAGCTACAACTGATGCCTTCATTGGTTGTAGATATGGTTCCATGACCATCTCCGATGGTTATGACACGAAACAACTTACCCTGTATCTTCATGCTACACCCAGTATGGAACTCGAAAATTCTTTATGGATGGACATGGAGGATGAAAGCGCGCTGCCTGTGTTAACCATAGGAAAATCCCTGAGTTTCAAAGATGAGACAGAGGATGAGTTAATCAACTATTTTATCTGTGACCCCTCTATTGTTACACATAACACACACCACCGATTGACTGGAATCTTTGAACCTATTGCCCTGGAAGAGATGAGCCCAGAAATGTTTTCTGAAACTGTTGTAAATCAAATTGATTTAGCTGTAACAAAAACCATTGTAACAACAAATGATGTAACAAAAAATGATGAAACAATAACAACCAAATTATTTCCCAAAGTCAGTTCTAAGAGAATCACTGTAGAAATCGAACCTAGAAAAACCTTGAACATCAATCCTGATTTATCTATTGCTGAAACTCGTCGATTGATGAAATTACTAATTGAACATAAGAAGGGATTTTCCTAGGATTACATGGACATGAAAGGAATTTCTTTTGAATTATGCACCCACCATATATACATCAAGGAAGAATGCTGACCCATTTACCAACCCCAAAGGAGGATGAACCCTAATCTTAAAGAAATAGTTAAAGAGGAACTCCAAAAACTTCTCAATGCTGGATTCATCTATCCTATATCAGACAGCGAGTGGGTTTCACCGTTGTTTATTGTACCTAAAAAGAATGGTAAGTGGAGAGTGTGTGTGGACTATAGAGCCCTGAATAAGGCCATGTAGAAGGATCATTTCCCTCTGCCATTTATTGATCAGGTTCTAGACAACCTAGCTAGGAAAAAGTTTTTCTCTTTCCTAGATGGATTCAGTGGCTATAACCAGATAAAAATTGCTCCACAGAACAAAGATAAGACCACCTTTACCGGCCTTTGGGGTACATTTTCCTACAAGGTTATCCCATTTGTCTTGTGTAATGTGCCAGCCACTTTCCAGAGAGCTGTAATTGATATTTTTTCAGATATGGTGAATGACTGTATGTAGATATTCATGGATGATTTTAGACCTTATGGTATTGATTTTGATCAAGACTTGACTAATTTGGAAAAAGTGCTCAAAAGATGTATACAGTATCATATTTCTTTAAGCACAAAAAAATTCCATATGATGATGAGTGAAGGTGTGGTGTTGGGACACTTCATTTCTTATGCAGGAATTCATGTAGACCCAGCCAAAATACAGGTAATTTTGGACCTTCCAACTCCAAAAACTCAGAAAGAGGTAAGAATTTTTTTAGGGCATGCTGGATATTACAGGAGATTCATTAAAATTTTTTGCAAACTTGCCTCTCCCTTGTTTTTCCTATTAACAAAGGATGTTGATTTTCATTGGACTGATAATTGTGAATTGTCTTTTACAGATCTGAAACAGAAATGATCCACAACTCCCATTTTGAGAGGGACCAATTGGGATTTGCCTTTTCACATTTCTTCAGATGCCTCAAACACTACAATTAGTGCAGTACTAGGGAAACAGGAGGACAAAGAACCCTATGCTATCTACTATATCAGCAAGAACATGGCTCCTACTGAGTTAAATTATATAGTTACTGAAAGAGAATTCTTGGCAATAGTTTATGCAATCAATAAATTCAGGCATTATGTCATTGGTTATCCTACCTTTATTCATACTAATCATACAACAATAAAATATCTGATGAATAAACCTATTACTAATGCCAGAGTAACAAGATGGTTGTTATTACTTCAAGAATTTGGCATCACTATCGTGGATAGACCAGGGAAAGAAAATGTGGTGGCTGATTTTCTCTCAAGACTGCATATAAATGATGATAATTCACCATTAGATGATTCCTTTCTAGATGAACATTTGTTTGCCGTATATGATCACTCACCTTGGTATTCCAACATTTCTAATTACTTGGTTGCAGAGAAGGTACCTCCACATCTCTCCCCAAGAGAAAGAACAAAAATCATTCATAAAAGTGCTCGGTATAATTGGATAGAGGGATATCTTTTCTACACAGGCCTGGATCAAGAAATCAGGCGATGTGTGAGGGATGATGAATTTTATGAGCTGCTCAAAGCTTTCCATGATGGCCCTTGTGGGGGTCATTTTGCTTATAAAAGAACTGGACATAAAATTTTAAGGATGGGCTATTTTTGGCCCACCATATTTCAATATGCCAAGAAGTATGTCCAGGCCTGTGAAAGTTGCCAACGAATGGGTCAGCCAAATCATAGGGATGAGATGCCTCTCCAACCTCAAGTAGTGTTAGAGCCTTTTGAGATATGGGCCATGGACTTTATAGGGCCCATTAACCCACATTCTAATCAAAAAGTTTATATATTGGTCTGTACAGATTACATGACCAAGTGGGTGGAGGCAAAAGCACTTATTGGGGCCTCTGAAGAAGTTGTCTTAGAATTCTTGTTTGAAGATATCTTTGTTAGGTTTGGAATTCCTAGAGAATTAATAACTGATGGAGGACCCCCTTTCACATCACATAAGTTTGAATCCCTACTTAGTCAATATCATGTTTTACATAGAACAACTTCTCCATACCATCCACAAGGTAATGGCCAAGTAGAAAGTACCAACAAAGTCATAGAAGCTATTCTTACTAAGACAGTGAGAGAACATCATAGGGATTTTTCTGACAGATTGCAAGAAGCTTTATGGTCTTATCGAACTACTTGGAGGAACACAAATGAGTTTTCTCCTTATGAGCTTGTATATGGAAAAATCCCTTTTTTTCCCATTGAATTCAAAATTGAATTGCATCAGAAGTCAACCTCGACTTGACTATGGGACAGAAGGCCAAACTGCAACAACTCAATGAGCTTGATGAAAAGCGTTTGGACACTATTCATCAAACCACAATGATTCAACAGCAGAGAACAAAATGGCATGACCGAGTCATCAAGAAGAAATTATTCCAAAAAGGGGATTGGGCTCTGTTGTATGATTCACACTTTAAAGAATTTCAGGGTAAGCTGTGTACACGATGGCTTGGACCTTACGAGGTAGACACTGTTTTTCCCAATGGGACAATCAGGTTAATTAATATTGATAGATCCAATACATAGTTATATGCAAATGGTCATCGCTTATGCCTATATCAATGTCCACTTTTCAAGGAAGAATTTAAATCGAGATGTACCACTGATATAGATTACCAATTTTTAAAGGGAACATAGCCTTCTCCTTCCCCTTCTGAACTTTAGGACATTTTGTTTTCAAATAAAATTTTGTATATAAATAAGTTTTGAAAATTTGAAATTTTCTGATTTTGCTTCACACATTTTCATTTCTCCATTTCTAATAAATTTAGCCTAGAAAGGTATTAGGCAGTTGCTTGTGTGCAGATAAATTGAAGAACAACAAGATAGATTACAGCGGAAGACACCAAAGGATTAGTTTTTGGAAGTTGAAAAACTTCCTAAAAACTAAGTATTTATGTGTTCAGGCCGATTTACATGCTGTTACACCCTTTGGCCGATTTACATGCTGTTACACCCTTTTGGCCGATTTACATGCTGTTACACCCATTTGGCCAATTTACATGCTGTTACACCCTTTGGCTGATTTACATGCTGTTACACCCTTTTGGCCAATTTACATGTTGTTACACCCTTTTGGCCGATTTACATGCTGTTACACCCTTTTGGCTGATTTACATGCTGTTACACCTGTTCTAGATTCTTTTGCCCTGCATGTTGTTACACCCTTTCACGACAAATTGGCCAATTTACATACTGCTACACCTAGTGCCACAATTCGGCCAAAATATCTGCTGATACACCTATTGCTATTTTTCCTTTTGGATAGTTTCTACACTGATTCACCACCTTCTTAGCATTTCTGCCATTTCTACATACAACAACATTGTTGTTTTGTCAAGATCTCTGCTATTTTCGAAAAATTACTTTATGTTCTCTCTGTCCCACAAGAGCCGCTTCATCATTACTTAAACTCCACATCCGCAACTTTTCAACGGTTCGACCATAGAAAGGAATCCACTTATGCTCCACTTGTCATATCATCATTTCTCATGTTCGGGAGTCATCTCTCATTATTACAGCCACTCTGCGTGGATCAAATGGCGGTTGGATAATGCAGTTACTCCGACAGCTAAGTTTAGGTGGTAAGTTATGAGGTACATTGCTAATCTTACGTGTCTAATTGATATGGATATGAAAGCACACTTTCATGACTACCTGAATGATTGTCCTAATCCGTTAAACTGCGAGCCAATAAGATTAGTGGGGGGGGGGAGGGGACAAACATCCACATCGACCTAACCGAAAAATAAATAAATTCCCTTTTTATATTTCACCTCTACCACCTTCTAACCTCGCTTATTTTTTCCGTGACACTGTGTTCTTCATGCAAATCCATGATCAACTTGCTTTGTCTCTAGTTTAGGTGTTGATTTCTCCTCCTAATTTACTATCTAATACAAACACAATGTCATGGGAGGAACGCCCATAAGATATGAGCCAGAAAATCTCAATACATTGCTGCTGCACCTGGATGTTTATCAAATATTTCTGCAGGTTGGATGGATTACCTATTTTAAGAAGCTGTAGGGGTTTAATGAAGCATAAGTCTTAGAGTTCAGTCATAATCTCGCAGACGACTATTCAATGGTGCACAGAGTGCAGATTCTAGTGACAGAAGAGAGCATAACGACCGTGATAGGATTGCCGACCACAAGAGTCAAATGGTTAAACATGAAAGCACATCTTCTTGATGCACAGAAGGATTTTCTCATGGGAAATGAGCGAGTACAGACCAAAGGCCGCGATGCAGATGTCAGTTCCTTACCAGAGCCATGGGGGAAGGTATCAGAATTTGTAAAAAGGTACATTACATGTGAAGGGAGATATCAAGTTGTTTATTTTTTTGATTTTGTTATATTGCCACATTTGCGACATCAGGAGCTAATCAACATCCTTTACTACCTACTTCAATCCATGCATAATATGGCTCAATTTTTTAAGAAATCTAAGCACCCCATGAATTGTCTTTCAAATCATAGACTAATAGGATTGGTGATTCATAATAAAATGAGAATTCCTAATGACCCATTACTTGAGCCAATTCCTGTGCCTGCTATTACAACCGACCCATAACAGTCAAATCCTATACCCTTGACTGCACCAACAGTTAACACCCTGACTGTAACTGCTTGCAAATCAACTTTGAACACCAAATGAAAAATCTGAAGCACCTCTCACACCACTTAGAAATGCCTTGATATTCTTGAACCAGAATAGTTAAACCCTCTACCCTCAGTGGTGGTTGAGCCAACAATCGACAATGAAATCCTTGGAACAAATCATGAGCCTCAGCTCTCCATTGCAATAGCCATGGTTCAGGAACTCCCTCAGACCCTTAAAGCTAAGAAAAGGAAATTCATTCCTTCTGTCTCTACACTACCCAGGAAAAGAACTAGGTCAGAGAAATCCACTGTAACAACATCTCTAACATCCACTGCAACTGCAAGTACCGTGATTCCTTCTCCTGTGGCACCAACAATAACTCAAAATCCACCTATTGCTGTAACAACAGTTCTAGTATCTACTGTATCTTCCAATGAATCAATTCAACCAACCAAACATCAATTTAGATGAGAATCTCAGAAGAGAATCAACAGAAGCAACTCTCCTAGTGCTGCAACAACAGTTCAGACCCCTATTATCACTGCTACTGAATCACTTCAGAAAATAAAACCTACGCCTACAAGAAGATCTAAGAGGGGCATCAACAGGGTTGTACCAGCTGCTGCCACAAAGTGTCCTAAGTCTGCTCATACTCAGACCCTACCAGAATTTATGGAGGTACGTATTCTAGGTTTCACCTAGTGCAAGGATTTTCAGGCTACCATTTTATCATTACATGAGGAATGTACATGAGTTAAAGTAGAATCATTGGCTCCACTTGATGATTCTGCGCATCCCTCGATGGCTGATGAAGTATAGATTCTACCAGTCCCTAGCATTCCAGGATTTCCTCCCTGTATAGTTGTTGAAGAACACCCTCCTTCTTCTTGTCAGATTATTGAAGAACACCCTTCCTCTCCAAAGCCCATGAAAAAGAAAGACAAATTTTTTGTCTCTACTTTACCTAGGAGGAGAACTCGGTCAGCAAGGTCTACTGCAACAACAGTGGGATGGATGGATATGGAAAATGCAATACCTATTCTTTGTCCATTACCCTCCATTACTACAGAGACTGCTACACAAGAACCACATCCCTCAGATGGCATGGCTATTACACAAGAACCAGCGTCCCAGGAAGAGACTGTTCAACAAGATGCCACCATCCCTAACTTAGTTGTTACACAAGAACCAACTATCCAGGCAAAGACTATTCCACAAGAATTAGTCAGGCCAGAATCAACTGTTGCACCCGAACAATTCCTGGGTGTATCTGCCACAAAAGAACCAGTTACACAAACTTGCGAGGATGTGCCACTTGCTCAACTTTTTTCTCAAATTGAGAAGAAGATCCAGGACAACAAAGTCTAGGATTACTGAACTATTAAAAGAAAATGACAACCTCAAAGCAGATTTGGCTTCCTTAAGGGATGAATTATAGGTGGCTCGTCAGAACAATCCAGAGGGGATAGCCTTAGACATATTATCACTTAGAAAAGATGTTATGGAACAACATAGAGAGATCAAGTGCTCTTAATGTGGTAATATCTATTTTGAGGCAGGATATAAAATAGTAAAAGTACCAATCACTGGCCAGCCTGAAGAACCAGTCAACCTCTCAGTTAAAAAAGATTTTGACCTTACTGCTCCACAAGAACCAGTAAGTAAGAGGAGATCCCTACGGAATAGAGTAGCTTCTAGTTCACCAGCAGCTCAAACACAAGAACCTTTGTCACACTCCATTCTTAAAGGCAAGGCAAGTAGGACAATTTTTTGAGCTAACAGATATTGGGGGTACACACAGTTTTGCATACAGGTACTTAACAAATTGTCTTAGCAATTTACATGGGAGGATTCATATCCCTACTTCAGATTCAGTGACAGGTTTGAAAGTGTTTTTGCATGAGGACATGCAATGTCTTCAGTTGGGGGGCATGTTAGGAACCAAAAATGTCTCTTTTTCACTATATCTTTTACCCTTTCAAACTTATCATTCCTATGCTAAATGCCTATTTTAATACTACCAAGACGCTTTTTCCTAAGGTATGAGTCATCAATCTTGCTTTGATATTCTTATTTATTTAACACGCTTGATTGGTAGTATTTCTCATATTTTACCCATAAATGTGCAACTAATGATCAAAATGTGTAGAACAACCAAGACTTAAAGAAAGATTGTTGCTGCTACACCAATTGATGCTGCTGTGTGCTAGTCTTACATACTGTTACACGACTACAACAACCGCACACCTTTCCTGGAAGCTGTCACACTTGCTGCAACAGACACCCACTTATCCTGGAAGCTGTTACATAGACTACAACATATGCGCACCAATTCTAAAAGCTGTTACACTCGCTGCAACAGATGGCCACCGATCCTGAAAGACGAATCCTGAAGAATTATCCTCTGTTGTTACACATTTTGGCTCATGCCGATGCTTTGTCCAGATTTGATGAATATGACAGATCTCTTGTATCTTATGAACAGTTTGAGAATCTTGGATTCTCAAGGCTATTTTGAGTCCATTTTGAACTAAATGACTCTGTCTTTAAATAGTAGAGCTTTTGTAATCATTAACAAAGGAGATTAGCTGTGGAATTGTGAAGTAAAGTGAAGCAACTTGTAATTGAACAATTTTGGAAATTTTAATAAAGAAGGCGACTTGATTTTCTACAACCTACTATGATCTCTTTGAGTGGATTCAGTGAGAAGGAAAGGGCCCACCTTCTTCACAGACTCCCCTTTGTTTTTCTGTTTTAGATTAACTACTTTGATTTATGTGAATAACCTGTTAGCATTCTTAGATCATAATTGTTGTTACAGTTTAGTTCCTTTTTGTCAAATGAGCTTCAGTGTGTTTCATGAGAATCAAGAGTCAAGTGTTGTATACTGCTGGAGAATTGTCTTTCTGTACTAGATGAATCTTTGGTTTCAACAATAAGTAATTAGAAGTGTGAATTTACTCCCTGCAACTAAAGTAGATTTCCTTTTTGCAATTAGCATAGAATTCCTTTCTACAAGGAGAAAATAGAAAATTAGAATAAGATAGATAATCCAGGATTCTTATACACTCATCAATCTAGATTTCAATTAAGCAAGCGTGATTTCAATCTTACAACAATAGATTAAAACTCTAGCTGTGTCAACAACTTGTGCTAGTGTTTAGTTTTCCAAAACTCTGTTTTCTTTCAATATTGCAACTTGATTAATGTTTTATTTCATCAATCTAGCATAGAATGTGCACAATTATCTTGCAATAACAAAAATTCCCTCGGTTTGACAATTTATATTGAACACCTTAATTATCTATTTATTTAGACAATTAAAGTGCCCAACAGCAGTGAGGCCTTTAATAATTTCTAGATCGAGGATCCTGGTTGTGAATAAGGGGTAGCATTGAGGCTCTAAAGTATATACCCTTCAAAATACTTATGAATTAACACTTGCTTCCACCATTCTTTCCTACCAAAGACAAGACACTAGAGGATTATTTCTCCCAGAGCAAGGTTAGATAAAGATGGGTCAAGGATTCCCAATCCACCATGAGTTTTTGTTGCTCTGACTATATTCCAGTTAACAAGATTCATTCTTTTATTATTTTATCCCCCCCCCCACCATAGGAATATCCTTGTCTCCTTTGCAATGGAATATTTCATGTAGACTGGATCCAAAAGAGAGGACAACTGAAAAATTGGGAGTGTCGAGACCACTGCTTTGATAAAAACTACCCTTCCAGAAGGGTTAGGCCACTGGGATCCCCACGATGAAAGTTTGGATTTAATATTATCAATGAAAGGATTTCATGCAAAACCATAGAGGTTTTGAAAGAAAATAGGAATGCCCAAATATTTAAAAGAAGTCCAATTTTCATGCAAAGTGAAATTTAGGATTTCAGCTATTTGTTGCGCCACCCTTGATTTAGTGTTCCAAACATAAATTTGAATTTTTTGACAGTTTATTTTCCCTCCCGAAACCATCATAAATTCATCTAGAATTATTTTGAATCTTCTTGCTATAATTGAGGACTCCCCTCCTAACGACAAAGTGTCGTTTGCAAATTGGGAGTGATTGACCTTTTTGACTCCCCTAGTTATTTTAATGTATGGAATGGATTTTTCTTTTCTCGCCTGTTCTAAAATTTTGCTCAAGGCCTCTACCATTAGGATATAAAGGAGGGGTGACAAAGGACAACCTTGGTAAAGGCTTCTTGATATTTTGAAAAAACCAGTCAGCCTACCATTTATCATTGGGGCTATCCAAGGAGAGATAATACAAGAGGATATCCATGCTAATAAGTCAACTCCAAACCTAAATCGAGCTAATACTACAAAGAGAAAGTCGTTCTTGACTCTATCAAAATAATTTTCCATATCCAATTTGATTACCATCCCACTTTCCTTCCTCATCTGAATTGAGTGGATATCATCTTGGACTATTATAATATTATCAACCATTTTCCTTTTCCCCACAAAACCTCCTTGATTCGAGGAAATGAGAGAGAGCAGGAATGGCGAGCTCCTATTTGAAATTATCTTGGATATGATCTTATAGGAAACAATGAAAAAGGAGATTGGTCTAACAAAAGAGAAAGAGGAGGGATTATTTTCTATGGGATAAAAGCCAAAAAGGAAGAGTTGATACTCCCTCCCATTCTTGTCGACTCTAAACATACTCCATCATGCGCACCAAATCAATTTTTATTATTGCCAAAAGAGAATGTATAAATGAGCTGAAAAACCGTCTGGTCCAGGAGCCTTATCCGAGTTCATTTGGTGGAGGACCTCAAGGATTTCTTGTTCTATGAACTTTTCTGTTAGTTTTCTATTATACTCCTCTTGGATAAGCTTTGGAATGAACCTTAAAAACATTTCTTGAGTCTCTATATCCCCTAGCTCAGATTCCGTATAGAGAGTCCCAAAGTGCTTTTTGGCCATCTGCCAAAGTTGATCCTTCCTAGAGATAAGGATATTGTGATCTATGAAATTTTGTTGTGCCAAACCCTTTCCTTTGCTTGTAGATGAAAACATTTAGTGTTTTTGTCCCCTTGTTTTATCTAGAGGATTCTAGATTTTAGTCTCCAGTATGCTTCCTCTGCTTTTAGAACCTGTTGATGCTTTTGGAAAAAGTGTTTCTCTCCAATCAAAAGGGAGGGCGAGATAGATCCTCCTATAATAGTCCTCTTATCTCTTCCAAAGGAGTTGTCATCTCTTGAATATCTTTTTTTTTTCCTGAGTGGCTTTGATTTGGACCCAATCTCTTATTGTTTTTTTAGTAGCTTTCAATTTCTGCGCCCATATAAAAACAGGGGAACCTTGAATCCAATTCTTCCAAGCATCCAAAGTCACACTAGAGAGGGAAGGATTGACAACCCAACGATGGTTAAAATGAAAGGGAATGGGAACCAGGGGGTAGGGGGGGAAAGAGCAAGGAGAATCGGTCGATGATTAGAGCCAGTCCAGGGGAGAATTTTGGATGAAGGAACAAAAGTTTCTTCCAATATAGTGTTGTTGATGAGGAATCTATCCAATATGGCAGAAATGTGCCTTGGTCCATGCCTCTTATTGGACCTAGTGAAATGCCCCAAAGAATATTTGATGTCAAAGAGGTAAAATATTGTCAAAATATCCTCCATATTTTCTATGGTGGCTTCTCTGACAATAGAACCGCCCCTTTTTTCACAGTTTTGTAGAGTTGTGTTGAAATCTCCGACAAAGATGAACATCGATGGCCTTATCCTATTTTGCAGAGAAAATAAAGAATTCCAACACATAACTTTGTCTCTACTAATTGAGGGCATATAAATATTTATAATAGAAAAGATATTACCCATGGGGTAATGTTGAAGTGAGACCAATAACTGGCTAGACTCATTTTTCTAGTCTTCTATTTGAAATAAATGAGAATTTCAAAGTGTGCAGATTCCTCCAGAAGCCCCTCTAGAGCTAACCACTTTCCCTTGAATTGACTTCCAAATAAAGGAACTTGCTTGAAGGACCTTGCCATCCTTAATTTTCATTTTCTAGAGGAAGAGAATGTGGGGATGTTTCGATATGAGAAGATTCTTCACCATACCTTTCTTATTTTCGCTTCCCAATCCTCGACAGTTCCAAGAAATGAATTTAACCATTTAGAAGATTGTTTGGAGTTTCACCCCTTGGAGGGGACTAATCCACCTTGATTCTTTGATGGTCTAGGTTCCTTTTTGGTATGTCCATCCAATGTGCTTTGTCTTCCCATATCAATGCCTTTTCTTGCTACTGCTTCTTTGCGCTGGGAGTTCGATTTCCTTCCTGGTTTTCTAGTTGAGTGAACAATTGTTGTTCCATAATCTGAATCCTCTTCTGAGTTATCCTCTGTTTCTCCCTCCTCCTGAGCTTTCCTTGTGGTGTAATGTTGGGATATGGGGGGAGCAGGAGGGTCTCTTGCTAATTTTAAGGGCACATATTGAACTGCTGGCCTTTTTGAAGCCAACTCTTCATCCACATCCAAGAGGATTTCAAATTGGTTATTGGTAGGAATAACATGCTTATTGGTTCCAACTGAAGAAGAGGTAGGAACCTCCTGAGATTTAGAGGGATATTCCCAAGAATTTGGATTGGAGGGATCTCCCTCATGAGGTAGAGATTTTCCATACCCCTACATTGCCTTGTGGTTTTGTTTTTTATGTTTGGGTTGTTGCCGTTTTTCTTGAGCTTCTTCTATTGGGGCCTACTTCTGAGATTTAGGGAAACATTTGGAAAAATGACCATACTCATGGTAGATATTACATTTGAATGGGAGTTTCACATAATCCACTTCTTGGAGGTAGGTCCAATTATCCAACTTAAGTTTGATGGCTTTTGGGAGTCCTTTTTCCATATCTACCTCCACGTAGATCCTAGCGCAGGATTGTAATCCCTCCTTTGGTTATGCTTTATCAATGTACCTTCCTAATGAATTTCCAATCGTGCTGAGATTTTCCTCATTACAACAATGCAACGACAAGAATGGGAGACAAACCTATACATGAACGACTGTAGGAATATCATTATTTGGGTTAAAGTATGGCGACTAACGATTTAGGTAGAGGCTGCGATCCCCCATGAAGTATGGGCCACTCTGAAAAATCAAATCTCGATCAGTCTTATCCTAAAAGACAAATGCAAAGAATGCTTGGCCACATAATGATATAGACATTCTCCCTTTTAGAATAGGTTTCCAATTTTTATCAACCCAGAAAGAAACCGTTCGTGGGGAGGTCTAGATCCCTGTAAACTGGCCAATCAATCCATGCTCGACAAACTTCAAGGCAAGGGATTTGGAGCCGACCTGAATCATAAATTCATGGATTTCTTCAAGCTTCTTATAAAATGATATTGGGAGTTCTTCTGCGATTTGGGGAGAGCTACTACCAGGGAAGTGAAGGCAACAATGTCGGATCCAGGCAGGGGGAAGGCGTGAGGCAGCAAGGGGGTTGAGGATCCCCCACCAGGGAAAGCCATTGCAGGCACGGGAGGGAGGGTAGGGTTTTCACAAGGGTGGGTGCAACAGAGCTCCCTAACCTAGAACTATTGCATTCGATGATTTTATGCATTCTTACTAACATTGTACATTTCTATTTTCCACTGATTGTAGGTTACTCAAAGATAAGGTACTTCCAAGTGATAATGTCTTGCTCGATAGCTGTATAGAGGCAAATAAAATGATGAAAATTTTGGATGTTGAGTACATATCATACCACACATGTTTGAATGATTATATTCTATACATAGATTAATATGCACAAAAAGAGATATGCATGATAGATACCAGAAATAAAAGAACAAGGGTAAGGCACATGGTACTCCTCATAATATATTGAAGCACATGACTATAATTCCAAGGATTCAAAGGTTCTATTGTTGCATACAATTAGTCATGTTTCAAGGTGATGCAAACCCCTGACCCTCGGGCCAAGATCCGCACAGGATCATTCTAAATCTTCCCTTGAGTCAGTTTGAATCTTTGGTTTCCCCACAGGGAATACCACACACACAAGGTGTATTCCACAAACTGACCAACAAATATGATTAGGGCTTTTCTTTTCCTTTTGGGATTTCAGATTTTGCGATTTTGCGAATCCTGATGTTGAGCCCCTTGTCTCTTCAATCTCCAAAACTTGAAACGTCAACGAGGGTTGACTCCTTCAATTCCCTGAACACATGACTCTTTTTTCCCATGAATTTTTTCTTTTCAGGACTTGAGTGAATGATCCACACTCGTTCGTCTTCCCCTATGATTTCCTGGTTTTCGAAATTTCCCCCCTTTGGAAAGATTGATGGTCTTTCAGGATTTTTCCCAAAGCTTGACCACTCCCTAGACCTCTGTCACACATATCCTCCGATAATTTCTTAGGACCATACTTTTTGGCTTTTCGCTCTTCACAATTTCAGGGGTTGCGCTGACATGCAACTCTGCCTCTTGACTCCTGGAACCTCGAAACCCAAAGCACCGAAATCCMAAAATTCCACACCAAAGTTCTGTTGCRTTTCGCGACTTCAAGATTTTCACTCCACTGTGTCCCGGCTCCTTGTCGTCAGGATTCCTGGTATGACGAACCCCAAAATACTGAAATGCTGATGTTCACTTCAAAGGCACGTCGCATTCCGCAACTTCGAGATTTTCACTCCACTATGCCCCGACTCCTTGTCGTCAGGACCCCCGAAATGCCAAACTCTGAAATTCCGAAGCGCCGAAAATTCTACGCCTCGTCTTCACATACGATAATCCATTTTGTGATTCAAAATTTCAAGTGGCCAAGGGATTTGGCTTGCACTCTAGAGTTACAAACCCTGATTTGCTGAAATGATCTTGACGGCTCGACGGTCACGATCAACGGTCGACGTTGAATCTTGAAAGCAACGTAATGTGTTCATCCAACCCTTATCCACCTTGCAACTCCTCTGGATCCTACAGTCCCCGTGATTTCGCGAGTTCTCCTCAGAGAATTTGGACCGCCTGATTCACTCCTCAATGACTTTTGCGAGGGAAATTGGTGTTCTCCTTCCTGAGCTTTCACTTGAAATTCAAACCTCCAAGAGGAATCCTGCTCACACTCCTTGCAGAAATATTTCAAATAACTTCCTGGTTATTTGAGTCCTCGTCTCCGTGCACTCTTTGCAACAGTAGTCCTCCCACCTTCACCTTAGTTGATAACTTCTAAGGGTTCAACTAGCCTGTGCACACCTTGCACGACTCTGTGCTTCACCTGCACTTCTAATGGTATGAGAACAACGATATCTCTCTTGAGCTTACTGAGATAAAACTCAGACTCTTGTTAATGCACACCTTGCGGACGTTTCACTGCACTCCTTGCAGGAACTCTCAGGATGAGAAACAATTGAAACTCATTCTTCTCCCCTCTCAGACTTCATATACTTAACATGAAATCACACAGCATTGAAACAAATGCATAAACAGAATAAAACAACTGTAAGGATACCATTCAGCAAATGCAAACAGTAAGCATCATAACACCATGAAAATTGGGTCAAAGATTTATATATTAACTCAAGTGCTCCTGTACCTGGGTTCTTCTCTACAGCTCTCTGTTACAGCTCAACATCTTATGAAAATCTCTCTTCTTCTTCTCTAATCCCATAATGTCACAATGATACAAGGGTGAGGGTGTCTATATCTTTTTTCCCTCCTACTCTCTAAACTGTCTAATCTATGAATTCAAATCTACCTACTTTCATTAATTACGTATAAATGCCTTTACATTCTACAGATGAGAGCAGTGCCCAAGATCTATTTACAACATCTAAGATATAAATGTAAGTATGCTTCCCTAGCTATCACATTAATATTCACTTCATTAATTTTTCAAAAACATTTCAAAAACGTGTGCTGGTGCTTTCCCAGCTGTCTTCCGCCTTTTACGTTGCTTGCTTGGCTAGTTGCTTACGATGCTCTTGCATCATACTCCCTCGCTCGAAATTTTTCATGAACTCTTGTTCATGAGCTCTTGCACGATCTGTCCATGCTTATGAATTTCTGCTTCATCTTCCCAACTAGCATCTTCAACTGGGTGTCCATTCCATTTGACCAAGTATTCAAAATACTCTTTTCTCTTGGTCTTTTTACTAATCCTTTTGTCAATTATGCCTTCCATATGCGGCTTTTCAACGACAGGCATTTGTTTTGTCCATTGAATTTCTTTCTGTTCCTTCTTTGCTCCTACTTCTTTAGCTTTGTAAGGGTACAAATCTACAACATTGAATATCGGTGAGATTCCGATCCCATCAGGTGATTCAATCTCATATGCGTTTGCCCCAAGTTTCTTCATGACCTTGCATGGTCCAATATTTTTCATCTTTAGTTTGTTATATGTTCCCCTTGGGAACCTCTCCTTCCTTATATGTGCAAGAATCAGATCACCAACTTCAAATTGAAGTTCTCACCTATGTTGATTTTCTCTCCGCTTGTATTCTTGACTTGAACTCTGCAATCACTCCTTGACTCAGCTGTGAAGCTCCTTCATTCCTTCTGCAAAGTCTTCTGCACTAGCACTCCTGAATTCAGCTTGTTCTGAATCTTTCAATTCAGAAACTCCCCTTGGCTGCATTCCATATACAATCTGGAATGGAATCTGCCCTGTGCTTCTATTAAGTGAATCATTTTAAGCAAATTTCGCCTATGGCAGAATGTGATCCCATTCACTGTGGTGTTTAGTCACTAAGCTCCTCAACAAATCTCCCAAGCTTCTGTTCATGACTTCTGTCTGCCCATTCATTTGAGGATGATATGCTGAGCTAAAAGAAAAACTTGTCCCCAGCTTTTTCCATAAGGTCCTCCATAAATTCCCTACGAACTTGGTATCTCGATCAGAAACGATACTCCTTGGTAAGCCGTGAAATCTGACGACTTCCTTAAAAAACAGGTTCGCAATATGAGTTGTGTCACTGGTTTTCTGGCATGGTATGAAATGTGCCATTTTTGAAAATCTGTTGACTACCAAAAAGATTGAATCAAATCCCCTTTGTGTTCTTAGCAGTCCCAATATAAAATCCATGCTCACTGCATCCTACAGTATTTCTGGTATGGGTAATGGTTGATATAACCCTATGTTCTGCCTTTTCCCTTTTGTGTGCTGACAAATCCTGCATCTGTCCACAAATTTCTTAACATCTGTCCTCATCCCTGGCAAAAAATATGAACCATTCAACTTTGAGAACGTCTTATCATGACCGAAGTGTCCAACCAATCCTCCACTGTGTTTTTTCTTCAGCAGGTTCTCCCTCATGGAGCATTTTGGAATACATAGCTGATTGCCCTGGAATAATAATCCATCCTGGATCATATACTTGGTCCATTGGCTTCTGTCCCTGAGAACTGGATTCTCATATGCTTCATATGCTTCCTTAAAATCTGGGTCATCCCTATACATTTCTTTGAGGTTATCAAAACCTAAAGTCTTGACTCTGAATTCCTACATAAGCAAACATTTCCTGCTCAAAGCATCAACAACTTTGTTAGCAGTTCCAAAAATATGCTTAGTCACAAAAGTAAAATTCTGCATGAATTCAACCCATTTAACATGTTTTTGGTTCAACTTCTCCTATTGAGTCACGAATTGTAAAGCACGATTATCACTATACAAAACAAACTCCTTAGGAACCAAATAATGTCTCCATTTCTTCAGTGCTTGTATGACTGCATACAATTCTTTGTCATATGTTGAGTACTTGATCTTTGCTTCATTCAATTTTTCACTGATGTATGCAATCGGCCTGTCATCTTGGCTCAAGACCGCTCCAATTGAAAATCCACTCGCGTCACACCTGACCTGGAATGTCTTGCTAAATTCCGGAAAAACCAGAATTGGTTGCTCCATGATCTTCTTCTTCAACAGGTTGAAACTTTTCTCTGCTTCTTTTGTCTAGTGAAAAGATTTATGTCTTTTCTTCACCATATCCATCATTGGTGTGCTAATTCCACTGAAATTTTGAATGAATTTCCTGTAGAAACTTTCCAAACCATGGAAGCTTCGAACTTCAAATACACTCTTCGGCGATGGCCAATTCTTAATTGCATCTACCTTTTTCTGGATCCATCTTCAACTCATTTGTAGAGATAAAAAAACCCAAGTAAATAAGTTCTGTTATCATAAATGATGATTTCTTCACATTGATCAACAATTTCTCTTGCTGTAATCTTCTCATTACTGTAGCTAAATTCTTTAAGTGCTCTGCTTTTGTTTTGCTGAATATTAATATATCATCAAGATATACGATGATGAATTTCCCAATGAAATCCTTTAGGACTTCATTCATCAACCTCATGAAAGTATTGGGTGCATTTGTTAAGACAAATGGCATAACAAGCCATTCATATAGTCCCTCATTCGTCTTGATTGTTGTCTTCCATTCATCACCTTCTCTCATCCGAATTTGATGGTACCCGCTTTTCAAATCAATCTTTGAAAAAAAAATTGCTCCACTCAAGCAATCCATCAAGTCGTCCATCCTTGGTAATGGAAATCTGTATCTGATGGTAATATTATTGATTTCCCTTGAGTCCATACACATTCTCTATCCTTTGTCTTTCTTTGGGCTGAGCATTGTTGGAACAACGCATGGACTCAAGCTTTCTCAAATCAATCCTTTGTCCATTAAGTCCTGGAACTGTCTCTTAACTTCTTCATTTTCCTGCGGCGTCAACCTATATGCTGCTTTGTTCGGTAAACTGGCTCCAGGTATAAGATCTATATGATGGCTTATACTCCTGATAGGTGGTAATGAACAAGGTAGTTCATCCACTACTATATCAGCAAATTCTCCCAACAGTTCCTGGATTTCTTCTGGTAAATCATCTATCCTCGTACTAGTCAAAACAATTTTGGGCTTCTTGACCACAATAAATTGTGTGTCTTCCTTCTTATTAACCTCCTCAAGAAGTTCCTTCCCACTCATGAGAAGTACAGTGTTGCTCATCTATGTTTTCACCTCTTGGTTTTTAATCGGAAACAACATGTGCGTCCTCCCATTTTTCTCCAAGGTGTACATGTTCTTTCTCCCATCATGAATCACATTTCTATCATATTACCATAGTCTACCTAGCAATATATGACAAACATACATGGGAATGACATCACATAATATTTCATCTTTATATCCTCCTATTTTAAATTCAACTAAACACTGTTTAGTGACATTTACTTGATTTCCTTTTTGTAGCCACAAAACTCTGTATGGGCTTGGATGCACAACAGTTTCTAGCTCCATCTTTTATACCATCTCTATAGATATGAGATTGTCTACGCTACCACTATCCACTATGACCTTGCATACCCTGTCTTTGGTTTTGCAAGTAGTTCGAAACAGACTGTTTCTTTGGGCTGGTTTCTCTGCCTCCTTCTCTAGCTTCAAGAGAACTTTCCTCATCATCAAAGATATTCCGTCCTCAGCGTATTCTGCCTCAAAATTCCATCCTTGAGCTTCGACAATGTGAGTTTCACCACCATCTTTCTTCTTATCTGGACACTCATAGGATTTATGTCCAACTTTTCCACAAACAAAGCATTTTACTTCACCGCCTCTGCCTCTTCCTCTTCCTCTAGCTCGAGGAAAAGTATTTCTATCAGCATACTGCCCTCTCTGTGAGATTCCTCCTCTCTCATGTTGAGTTTGAGGTTTCTTTCCCTCTTCTTTAGGTCTCTGAGTTCTGTCTTGGGCAATTGTTTTGCCTCTAGCTTGACTTCTACCTTGGCCTCTTTGACCTTACTTCCAACTTAGCTTCTCTTCGAATTTCAGAGATATTTGATAAGCATCTTCCACAGTTCGAATAGTCATCATGCTCATCTCATATTGGATGTCATATTGTAGACCATTCATGTACCTAGCAACTTGTTCATCATCGCTTTCCCGATGACCTTCTCTGATGTTTATCTTGTAGAATTCTTCAGTGTATTCTTTCATTGACACCAGCTTCTGTCTCAAATTCTGCATCCTCCGAAACAAAGTGATTTGATAATCCTTGGGTATAAATTTATCTTTCATATTTGCAACCATTATATCCCAGATTTGATTTTCTACTTGCCTTTGCAGCGTCTGTCAGCCTGCAGTTCATCCCACCATAGTGCTGCATGCCGTTTAAGTCTAGTAACAACATGTTTGACTTTCTTATCTTCCTCGACATCCTCATAGTTAAAGTATTTATCCAGAGCTCTAATCCAGTCTAGAAGCTCTTCAACATCTAGGTTTCCTTCATACACTGGAATGTCCATTTTTGCTCTGGCACCTATCCTTGCAACAGCCCTGAATAGGCATTCATCCGCAACATCTTCGAGTGCAACTTCTTCTCCTTCGTTTCCAGCTTCATTTTCACTTTCGGCCTTGCTGATATCCCCAGTGTCAACTTTGCACCTCTGTGTTGTCTCCATGGCATCAATCCTGGCACATAACTCTCGCATTTCTCTTTCCCTTGCTGGATCAGGCATTGGCATTGGCCTGTCTCTTCTTCTTGGCGACATGGCTGTAAAATGTTCCTCTATTCTCTCTGCTACAGAAAGTAAAGAACTTGTTCTGAGCTCTAATACCACACTGATGTAGACCCCCGACGCTAGGGCCAAGATCCATGTAGTATCGTTCTAAATCTTCCCTTGAGTCAGATTGACTCTTTGGTTTCCCCACAAGGAATACCACACACACAAGGTGTATTCCAAAAACTAACCAACAAATATGATCGGGGCTTTTCTTTTCCTTTCGAGATTTCAGATTTCACAATTTCGTGAATCCTGATGTCGAGCCCCTTGTTTCTTCAACCTATAAAACCCAAAATGTCAATGAGGGTTGAATCCTTCAATGCATCGAACAAACGACTCTTTTTGCCCATGAATTTTGTCTTTTTGGGACTTGAGTGAACGATCCACACCCGTTCCTCTTCCCCTATGATTTCCCAGTTTTCGAAATTTCCCCCCTTTGGCAAGATTGATGGTCTTTTGAGATTTTTCCCAAAGCTTGACCACACCCTAGACCTCCGTCACACGTATCCTCTAATAAATGCTTAGGACCCTATTTTTTGGCTTTTCTCTCTTCGCAATTTTAGGGGTTGCACTGACATGCAACTCTACCTCTTGACTCCCGGAACCCTGAAACCCGAAGCACTGAAATCCTGAAATTCCACACCAAAGTCCTGCCACATTTCATGACTTTGGGATTTTCACTCCACTGTGTCCCAGCTCCTTGTCGTCAGGATTCTGGGTATGTCGAACCCCAAAATACCGAAATGCTGATGTTCACTTCAAAGGCACATCGCGTTCTGTGACTTCGGGATTTTCACTCCACTATGCCCTGACTCCTTCTCGTCAGGACCCCCGAAATGCCAAACTCCAAAATTATGAAGCACCGTAAATTGTACGCCTCATCTTCACATACGATAATCCATTTCACAATTCGGAAGTTCAAGTGGCCAAGGGATTTAGCTTGCACTCCGGACTTACATACCCCAATTTGCCAAAATAATCTTGACGACTCGACGGTCATGATCAATGGTCGACGTTGAATCTTGAAACCAATGTAATGGGTTCATCCAACCCTTATCCACCTTGCAGCTCCTCTGGATCCTATAGTCCCCGCGATGGTCAAAAATACGAATCCTGAAACTCTGAAATGTGTGACCACATCCCCACCACAAATGCACGTCGCGTTTCGTGACTTCGGGGTTTCCAACACTCTGTGCCCCGCTCCTTGTCTTCGGGATCACCGAAAATCTGAATCCCGAAATGCCTAAATGTGTCCCTGTCCCATGGCCAACGCTATTCCTCAGAATGCTTTTGGGTTTTCGTGTTTTGGGACTTCATGATCCCGGCTGCAACAACTCCTTTCCCCTTCAAGCTCCCAGTATCCGAAATGCTGAAATACAGATCCCCGAAACACCGGTCTTCCACTCTAGACTGGGATCAACGGCTCATAGCCTCTCATGATCCGACAACTTGTGTCTTTTTGGGATTTCATGGGTCAAGAGTTCTGAACTCTTACCCTTTGCATTCCCGATAGTCGAAATGTTTAATTCCTCCTTTCGGGAATTTCCTCGAAGCATCGACTGCTCACCATGTGTCCTCCTGTTGGACGGTCACGATCCTTTCAATATTTCATGGGTCAAGAGTCCTGACTCTTGCCCTTTGTATCTCCCGGTAGCCAAAATGCCGAAATATGCCTTTCATTCCCTTCTTGACATATGAGGGTTAAACCTCATGCAGCTTCTCCTAGATCCGATGGCTATCGGTCCATGAGCCTAGATTTGACGACCCAAATATCTTTCTCTTGTGCACTCTCCTCCCGTTTGCTTGGACATAGATTCAACGATCCAAATCTCATCCTCTCCAAATGATCTAATGACAGTTGTACTCCCTCCTGAGCTTGTGCTTCTTCCTGAACTTGGAAGACTTCAAATGCTTCAAAGGTCTCAGCCTTTGTTCCTGCTATGAAGCCTATATCCTTGGTTCCCGCCTGTGTTATAAAGACACTATCCCTCCTGATCTTTGTCGACTCTGAAACCTCAAAGGTTTCTCAACCTCTACACTCCTTGTAGCTATAGCTCTATGTGCAAAGGCACTTTTCCTCCTGAGCTTAGTCCTCTCTGAAACCTTGAAAGGTTTCTCGACTTCTACACTCTTTGCAAAGTCTCTACACACAAAGGTGCTATCTGTCCTAAGCTTCGGGACTTTAGAATAAGTCCTCTCTCTTATCTCCCACTCCTGCACTTGATCTCCTGAGATTCAGACTTGAAACAAAGTCTTCGTTCTCTCACTCCTTGTACTTGACGAGCCTTCAGACGATTGTCTATCAACACTTCACTTGAGTGTTGGCCTAGTGCACTCCTTGCACAGGTCTTTGTCCTCCTTTAGCTTCAACCACTCAAACCTCAATGTTCTCTGTCCCTTTCTCTCCTTGAAAGGATGGAAATGCCCTCTGGAAACTTCCTACTCAAGCACTCCTTGCTGAGCCTGTAGGGTGTTCAGTAACCCTGTGAAGGTCTTCCTCTTGACACTTCTTCTCCTTTCTGAACCCAAACAAGAGTTCTTTCTGTGCACACATACACCAACTCAATGTCCTCCTGCCATAGTTTTCTAGAATCCTCAGTGATTTTGTCTTCTTGCCAAACTCGAAATAGAGTTGTTCTCCTAATGCATCCTGTGCATTTTGTCAATTCCCTCTTGGCAGATTCTTATAGAATTATCAGAAATTCTGTCTTCTCTGTGCCTTCTATGCACCCTCTCAATGCCCTCCTGGCATAGCTTCTACAGAATCCCTCAATGATTTTGGTCTACCCTGTGCTCTCTCCTGCACAGTCTTACCTCCAAGGTATTCAACAACCTTGAGGATTCTCCTTGAGTCAGTGACTTTGATTGGTGTGCCCTCATGGTACATCTTTGTCTGAATTCGTAGAATTCAGAAGTGCACTCCTTGCACAGGCTTACAGAACCCGCAATATTCTATCATGCAACCTCTTGCATGAAGCCTCAAGGAACCCAAACCTGGAATCAAAGAACTCACAGACAGTAAATTCTGTCTATCCTTGCAAATGCATACCTAACATACATCTACAACATATCATCAACACATAAAGACATTCATTCATGAACTCATAAACATGTGGACAAAAACATGCAGGAAAAATGGCTCTGTTTGTATTAATCAAGAATGCCTGATTACAATGTGTTCGAGCTCAGACCGCAATAGAGTCTCGGCTCCCTTCTCCCCTTCCTAAAACTTCTCTACTCTAACTCCTGCAGAACTCTCTACCGATACCAAGAAGATATTTTTTTTTTTACAAAGAGGGGCTCCTCGAGCTCTTCCCTCCAAGCTACCTACTCTATTCAATTACATTGAATTTACATTGAATGGGCTGTCTAGTCCGAATCAGATCTAGATCTCAACCTTACAACCTATTTAAGGCAACCTTTTCTAAAGCCTGCGCATATGCATGGCGTTTTGGCTCTACCAACCTTACAACATTTAATTACATTTTCAAAATTTGAAAATCGAGAAGGCTGCGCCTCTCTCTCCCATCGAATGCACGCTTTGATGTGCTGGCTGGCTGGTGCGTGGCTGGCTTGGAGAGATGCTCCTACATCATACTCCTCTATTGTGAAAAATTCATGAGCTCCTGCTCATGAGATTCCCAACATCGTTGTTGAAATCCACCTGGATCCCAAACAGTTCTTTGGAGCTGTCCATCTGCTCCATCGTTTCACTGTTGCTACCGCATCTGCCTCCCTACTGCTATGGTAGGTTCTCCTCTACTCAGCTTCACTTTGCTGATCGCTTCTGCTGATCTGATCATCATCCTTCTGATCTCCTCAATTACCTTGTCCAACTGCTCAAATGGCTGGCTCTATCCTTGTAGTCTCCTCGGCTGCACTCCCTTCTCCTCAGTGGATAGATCAGCTTGATCTCCCTTGATGTCTTCATCTCCCGTGGACTTAGCTTTCCACCCTGCCACAGTCTCCTCACTAAGTCTCTTCTCAGCTTCTCCCTATGGTAGTTTTGTTGCTGGTATGTCTCCAGCTTCCTCCAGCTACTCCTCAGACTGGAATTTCCATTCATCTTCTGCTGCATGCCTCAACACCTCAATTATCATTTGTTCAACTCCCTGGCTGAAATTTTTGAGAGATTCCTCAGAATTCTCCTCTGCTACAATCTGCATGAATGTCTACTCATGGCAGTCATCTACTAGCTCTGGATGGTTCAACCAATCCTCCATCATCTCCAACTACTTCTCCCATGGAGTGAGCATCTTATCTGCATGCTCTTTTTCTTCCCTTTCTGTTAGCTTTAGTGTTGAAGCTGTCTCCCCTTTAGCTTCCTAGCTGAAAATTTCAAGCCATTCTTCCGAATGCTCCTTTTCCTCTGCTTGGGTAGCCTATGATATATGCTCCATCTCTTTCTCCATGACAGTCTCTGCTGGTTGTCTATCTTCTGTTGCTGTCTTGGCAACACACACGCTAGCCTCAATTGGGCTATATGGAAGGAATACTTTTATCCCTCTAATCATAAGAATTCTCTTCTGATCTTCCTCTATCAGCTCCTCTCACTGATCTGAACTCACCTCTGAGTTCATGAGACTTTTAGTCAGTCTCATCTACTCTTCCTTTCCCACCTGGCAATATGGGATTTCCTCTCTTCCCTCCTGACAGTCTATGAGACCCTCTAACGATCTCATCTCGTTACCCATCTGGTAATCTGAACTTTCTATTCTTCCCTCCTGGTAGTCTATGAGACCTTCACTTGATCTCTTTTTATTTCCCACCTGGCAAATTGAAAATTCCTCACTGCCCACTTGGTAGTCTCTGAGATCTTCCAGTGATCTCTTCTCCTCACCATCACTGAGATTTCTCCCAGCTTCTGGTTCACTCACATGAAACACTTCTTCTTCAACCCTGAGGTCTTCCACATACCTCAGCCATTCCTTCAACAACCTCCACTGCCTTTAGGCCAACAATTTCTTGACTGGCCACTTTACTTTCCTCCTCAGAGGCCATTCATATACCCATCGTGGTTTTGCATCCTGCTGCATCCGCAGTGCAAGCTCTTCCATCCTCTCTCTTATCTCGACGAGTTCCTTATCCATCATATCTTTTCTCTACTACTGGTGGTTCTTCTTTCCACCGCATCCATGGCCTTCAACAACCATTTTCCTGTTTCTGTCTGCCCTCCTGGCAAACCTGTTGCTGTCACTCTGCAACTGTGAGTGCCTCCAGCTTTCCCTATAGTCCACCTGACTGTCTTTTGACTGCTTTGCACTTGAAAAAATATCTACAGAGCTTCAACACTCTGTCTCCTTCTCTTTTTCCTAGTTCTTCCTGTAGTATACAGATAGAATCAAGCTCTGATACCACTTTAGTGTATCAAAGTATTTTCTTTATCTGCTCTGCCTCCCTTTGCTTGCAATATACCGATAGAGAATCAGGCTCTGATACCACTCTTTCACAACACCCCCCTACCTTAGCAGGTTCCGCATGACCTCCCGATCTTAGGATCATTCCTGAATTCTTCCTCGAGCTGAAGCAGCTCCCTTGGGTCCCTATAGAAATCCAAAGAATCTGATCCACAGGTCCTTCACAAAAACTCCACTGGCACAAGAAATGCACTAGGCGTGAGTCTTCACCTCCACATGGCCACCAGACATGACCGCGACCCTTTTCAAAAAGGGATTTTGGGTTTCACGATTTTGAGAGTTCTGATGTCGAGTTTCTTGACCCTTCGATTCCCCAAACTTTGAAATGCCGAAATGTCAAAATCTTGGTCTATGCGATTGCGTCCTTCATGAACACACGTCGTTTTTGGGACTTTAGGGTTTCCAACACCGAAGTGCTCGACATCTTGTCCTCGGGATGGTCGAAAAGTTGAATCTTGAAACTTTGAAATGTGTGATCGTAGCCCCACTACAAATGCACATTGTGTTTTGTGACTTCGGGGTTTCCAACACTCTATGCCCCACTCCTTGTCTTAGGGATCGCCGAAAAGCCAAATCCTGAAATGCCGAAATGTGTCCCTGTCCTATGGTCGACGCTATTCCTCAGAANTATGCCCCACTCCTTGTCTTAGGGATCGCCGAAAAGACAAATCCTGAAATGCCGAAATGTGTCCCTGTCCTATGGTCGACGCTATTCCTCAGAACGCTTTTGGGTTTTCAAATTTTGGGACTTTGCGATCCTGGCTGCAACAACTCCTTGCCCCTTCGAGCTCTCGGTATCTGAAATGCCAAAATACCGATCCCCGAAATGCTGGTATTCTGCTCCAGACTGGGATCAATGACTCATAGCCTCTCCTGATCTGACGACTTGTGTCTTTTTGGGATTTCATGGGTCAAGAGTTCCAAACTCTTACCCTTTTCATTCTCGGTAGCCTAAATGCCAAATTCCTCCTTTCAGGAATTTCCCCAAAACATTGACCGCTTGCCATGTGTCCTCCTGTTGGACGATCACGATCCTTTCGGGATTTCATAGGTCAACAATCCTGACTCTTGCCCTTTGTATCTCCCGGTAGCCGAAATGAAGAAATATGCCTTTCATTCCCTTCTTCACATATGAGGGTTAAACCTCATGCAACTTCTCCTGGATCCGATGGCTTTCGGTCCATGCGTCCATATCTGACGACCTAGATATCTTTCTCCTGTGCACTCTCGTCCTGCTTGCCTGGACGTAGATTCAATGGTCCAGATCTCATCCTCTCCAGCTGATCTAATGAAAATTGTACTCCCTCCTGACCTTGCACTTCTTCTTGAACTTGGAAGACTTCAAATGCTTCAAAGGTCTCAGCCTTTTCTCCTGCTGTGAAGCCTGTATCCTCGGATCCCACCTGCATTCTAAAGACACTGTCCCTCATGAGATTTGTCGACTCTGAAACCTCAAAGGTTTCTTTACCTCTACATTCCTTGCAGCTATGGCTCTGTGTGCAAAGGCACTTTTCCTCTTGAGCTTAGTCCTCTCTCAAACCTTGAAAGGTTTCTCGAATTTTGCACTCTTTGCAGAGTCTCTGCACACAAAGGTGCTATCTGTCTTGAGCTTCAAGACTTTAGAATAAGTCCTCTCTCTCATCTCCCATTCATGCACTTGACCTCCTCAGCTTTAGACTTGAAACAAAGTCTTCCTGCGCTCACTCCTTGTACTTGATGATCCTTCAGATGACTGTCTATCAACACTTCACTCGAGTGTTGGCCTGGTGCACTCCTTGCACAAGTCTTTGTCCTCCTTGAGCTTCAACCGCTCATACCTCAATGTTCTCTGTTCCTTTCTCTCCTTGAAAGGATGGAAATGCCCTCTGGTAACTTCCTGCTCAAGAACTCCTTGCTGAGCCTGTAGTGTGTTCAGTAACCTTGTGAAGGTATTCCTCCTAACACTTCTTCTCCTTTCTAAACTCAAACAAGAGTTCTTTCTGTTCACACCTGCACCAACTCAATGTCCTCCTGCCAGAGTTTTCCAGAATCCTCAGTGATTCTGTCTTCTTGCCAAAATCGAAATAGAGTTCTTCTCCTAATGAATCCTGTGCATTCGCTCAATGCTCTCTTGGCAGAGTCTTACAGAATTCTCAGAAATTCTGTCTTCTCTGTGCCTTCTATGCACCTACTCAATGCCCTCCTGGCAGAGCTTCTACAAAATCCCTCAATGATTCTAGTCTGTCCTATGCTCTCTTCTGCATAGTCTTACCTCCAAGGTAATCAACAACCTTGAGGATTCTCCTTGAGTTAGTGACTTCGGTTGGTGCACCCTATTGGTACGTCTTTGTTTGAATCCGCAAAATTCAGAAGTGCACTCCTTGCACATGCTTACAAAACCTGTAGTATTCTGTCATGCAACCTCTTGCATGAAGCCTCAAAGAAACCAAACCTGGAATCAAAGAAATCACAGATAGTAAATTCTTTCTATCTCTGCAAATGCATACCTAACATACATCTACATCATATCATCAACACATAAAGACATTCATTCATGAACTCATAAACATGTGGACAACAACATGCAGGAAAAACTTCTCTGTTTGTATTAATCAAGAATGCCTAATTACAATGTGTTCGAGCTTGGACTGCAACGAGTCTTGGCTCCCTTCTCCCCTTCCTAAAACTTCTCTACTCTAACTCCTGCAGAACTCTCTACCGATACCAAGAAGATCTTTTTTTTTTACAAAGAGGGGCTCCTCGAGATCTTCCCTCCAAGCTACCTACTCTATTCAATTACATTGAATTTACATTGAATGGGCTGTCTAGTCCGAATCAGATCTAGATCTAAGCCTTACAACCTATTTAAGGCAACCTTTTCTAAAGCCTGTGCATATGCATGGCTTTTTGGCTCTACTATCCTTACAACATTTAATTACATTTTCAAAATTTGAAAATCGAGAAGGCTGTGCCTCTCTCTCCCATCGAATGCATGCTTTGATGTGCTGGCTGGCTGGTGCGTGGCTGGCTTGGAGCGATGCTCCTACATCAATATTCCACTCCATCCTTTAGTTTTCTAAACATATAACTTATTTTTTTCCTTGGAAAAAAAACATAATTTTATTACTTCAAGAACAAAATTACATTATGTATACACACCTCTTGGTGTATTCTATTACATCAAAGTCTGTAGCTGAAGGCTATCTTTTTCATTTCATGAACGCTTCTTCAAACTATTACTTCCGCAAAAAATTCTGTTTCTTTGGATTTTCTGGAACCGATACTGCTGTATGAGCTTCATCTGATCCTCATAGTACTATTTGCATATATTATGCATGAAAAAATATACAAAATTTTGTAGTTGATAATTGTTTATTCCAAAAAGGTTCTGTTCAATTTTCTTTCTCATTGTGATATTCAATTATTTTCCATTGGCCCCTCTTTCGACTGCTGGCCCGCTTCTTTATTGTTCCCCCTGTAGAAATGTTGACAAATAAAGGTGTCAAAAGTGGTCCGCAAACGAGTAATGTCTTCCAACAAGGCATCAAGTCTTTTGTTTAAACATCTTTGTGTGCCTTTTATCCAGTTTATGACGTTTAAAGAGTCCCCATAAACTTTTAAAGACATCCATCCTTTTTTAATGGAGAAAGCAATGAGTAATTTGAGGCTCAAAAGTTCTGTAAAGTTGTTTGTTCCTGGACTGAAACCGAAGGTCATAATAAATTAGTGTGATGATGAAAGGTAGAGGAGTCCTCATCCTCCATAGATGTTTTTTTGGGAAGCTCCATCAAAGAAACCCCAAGGGGAGGAACTGTCAATCATGACCTCTTGAGGCTGCCTAGTGGAAAGTCTAGGACTTTGAGAGAGGAAGGAGGGCAGAAGGGAAACACTTCTAGCTGCTGTGATCTCAGGAGAAGGATGGGTTCCTTTTAAAATAAAGGAATTTTGAGCAATCCAAATGCCCTAGATGACCAATAAAGCAAGGGCTCTTAAAATTTTGAAGTCTCTTGTTTTCCACCAAGTAAACCAAGACTGATCCAAATCCATTCCTTCCCAAACAAAGTGCAGATTTAAAAATATAGAAGTTTCCTTCCAAACTTTGTTGATGAATATACACTTTAGAAAGAGGTGTAAGATAGTTTCTCCTTCGAATTTGCAAAGAGAGAATCAACCAGGGCCAACAAAGTTTATCTTCTGGAGGTTATCCCAGGTCGGAACCTTGTTTTGTAGTACATTCCACATAACCAATCTAGTTTTTATTGGAATTTTAACCTTCCACAGTTTCCTGCACCACAAGACAGAATCTCAGAGGCCTAAATCTGAGTTATATTTTAGATAACCTAGTTTTGGGGAATAGATCCCTGAGGGGGATGGATCCCAAATAAATTCATCTTTATTGTCCATGAGTCTAATCTAAGAGGAATTTAGACTATAAATATAACTTCCCAGTTCAATTTTTTCATCTTCACTGAGGCCCAGTCTGTTTGGATCCATCCATCCTTGTGACCATAAGGTGGAGCGATTGGGATCCACCAGTGATTTTAAATGAGTAAAACCCAAGGAGTGTAAGTGTTGTATTAGCTGCTCAGAAAGTATGTGTTTACCTTCATTTCCTGGCTAGGGATCTTTCCCTAATCTGAGGTGGTTACCATTACCAATTTCCCAAGCTAAATCATTTTCAATGAGAGGAAAGGCATTTAGAATGGATTTCCAGATCATCAAGGCCCCCTTTTTGGATTTTTGTTGACTTCTTATCCATCCCTCCAGTGGAACTGGTGCTATAGACTTTTGAATAATGACCTTTGTCTAGAGGTTGGAGGAGTTTATAATGCACCATCCTCCCTTGGCCACCAGTGCTTTGGAAAAGAGAAATATATTTTTCAATCCCTATCCTCCCATTGCCTTTGGGACGACAATTTTATCCCAGCAGACCCAGGGAATTACATGAGCTTCCTTTTTCCCACTCCAAAGGAATTTTGAGAAGATTTTTCTTACTACTTCCAAGATTCCTTTAGGGATCCAAGATAGGGACATCCAATAAACCAGGATAACTTCCAAAACTGATTTCACCAACACCAATCTCCCTACCCGTGAAAGCCACCGGTGACTCAAAGTATTTAGTCTTTTGTCCATTTTCTTCAGGAGCCACTTCCAATATTCTTTTCTGTAATCATTGGGTTTTAGAATAAAACCCAAGTCCTTTATCCCATCATCTAAAGTCTTTCTTTCGTATGGGAAAAATAAAATGTGGGCTTTCTCTTCTTCTTTAGTTAAGAGGTATGTAGAGAGCAACAATTTTCTGTCATTGATTTGCATCCCTATTTCTTTTGAGAAAAGAGAAAGGATGTTCCTTAAGATTTAAACTTATCTTTTGGAACCTCCATTGAAAATTAAGACATCGTCTACAAAAATAAGGTGTGTGAGAGATAATGTAGGTGAGATTTTGATTCCAGAAAAAATGCCTGCATTCTTTGCATGAGAAATTTCTTTGCTGAGTCCTTCCGCTACTAGGAGGAAGAGAAGAGTTGACAAAGGACACCCTTGTTGGAGGCCTCTTTGTGAGATTTTGATTCCAAAAAAAATGCCTGCATTCTTTGCATGAGAAATTTCTCTACTGAGTCCTTCCGCTACTAGGAGGAAGAGAAGAGTTGAAAAAGGACACCCTTGTCGAAGGCCTCTTTCTGAGGTAAATAAAGGTGAATCCGATCCATTTATTAAGACCGTAGAAGAGGCTGTGGAAAGACAATTCATGACCTAATTAATGAAAGGAACATCAAACCCTAGGTGAGTAAGTAATAACTGGATATACAACCAACTTACTCTATCATAGGATTTTGAGAGATCGATCTTTAACACTACTCCTTTTATACTTCTTCTATTCATACTGTGAATACCTTCTTGTGCTATACCTATGGCTTCATGGATTTGTATCCCTTCCAAAAAGACAAACCGTTGTTTCAAAATATTTTTAGATAGGATTCTTTTAATCCTTCTAGCAATTAATTTTGAGACGATTTTGTAGGTGCAGTTACAAAGAGATATTGGTTTGAAGTCATCCATAGTCTCTAGATTATCTGTATTTGGGATAAGTGCAAGGAAATTTGAGTTAAGGCTCCATGGGATTTGGCCTAAAATTCTTGTGTCCTCCACAACTTCAGCAAATGAGTTCCTACAATATCATAACAACCTAGGAAGAATTCAATAGTCCATATATCTGGTCCTAGTATTTTATCTTTTTGAAAGCTGTGAAGTACTTCTAGGAGCTCTTTTTCTGTGACTTCTTCCATCAGGATCCACTTATCTTCTTCCTCAACAAATCTGGGAAAAAATTGTGCCACTTGGACTACTTCTTCTATAGAATCTTGGGTTTCTTCTTTGAAGAGATTTTGAAAATAATTTTTCCCCAGTTTTGACATTCCTTCAAAAGTTGTTTCCAAGTTTCCTTCCTAGTCCTTCAATTGCCAAATAATATTGATGTTTTTTCTCTAGAAGAAGTAGTCTGAGTTTTGACTCCATTGTGGCCAAAATTTCCCCTTCTTCTTCCAAGAATCTTTGTAACTCATATTCAATTTATTGTAATTCCTTGTTCTCATTTTTCCTTTTTTGGAAAGCCCAAGGTTTTACCACATCTTTGAGTCTTTTTAGATTTTCTGTAAACTGGATTGCTGCTGACTGAGGTAAATCCTGTCTGAAGGGGATCCAATGTTCCTTTATCATTCTAAGAAGGAGTCATCTTCTGTTGGATCATGTTGTCATTGATGCCAATGGTTTGATTAATTGGGAGATTGTTGGATCAAGTGTCATTGATGAAAATGGTTTTATTGATTGATATCAAGTAATTGATTGATTGATGATAGTCCTTGATGAAAATGATAGATGTCAAAGTGGAAACCAATTTATAAAGATAGATCATTGATATGATGTATATGATGCAGTGGTGAATTGATGCAAAGATGAATCATTATTGTCTTATCATGATTGATAAGGTGCACAAATGGATGAACTCCAAAGTGGTCCCCTTATGGTGAAAGCCCTCACGGGAAGACACTTTGTGGATTGAGTTATCCTAGAAGAATGGTTGGAGGACCCATGCTTGTATGTGGAATAATGAGATGAATATAAATGAAGTTGTTGGTGAAACTATCCTAGATGGTTAGTTCTTTTCATATAATTTCCGGTGGTATTTGGAATGTCACATAACTCCTCATGGTTTGAGAGTTATGGCCCTACGAAGTTGAAGGACCCCCATGTGTTGGATTGAAGACCCAAATGGTCAAAGAAGTCAAAGTGCCCTAAAAGAAGAAATCATTATTTAAATGATAAATTAAAGTGACAAAATCAAGGTGGATTATTTAAATAATAAAGAAAAGTGACAAAATCAAGAAAGATTATTTAAATGATAAAGTATTGGAGAACTTTCTATTTATGGAAAGTGGTTGACCCTAAAATAAGGAAAATAGGTTAAGTGACCTAGAAATGGGTTAAGTGACCTAAAAATAGGTTAATTTACCTAGAGGATGAAAGTATAAATAAGATAGCTATGGTCTCTTGCATAACATCCTTTTTGTGTGGATCAGTGGGGAGATTCTTGTGAATATATTTTGGAGTATTGATGGAGAGTTTCTCGTAAGAGAATATTATTGGTGTAGATCTCTTGAGCATGATTGAAGATCTATTCTAAGGAAGAGAGTGAGAGGAGGATCTCATGGACGCATCAAAGTTTCGGCAATGTCGGAGATCTTGACGACAAAATTCTCGGATTCACAGAAAACCCTATTTTTTGATGCACACGTGGGCTGTCTGTGTATAGGGTGTGTGTACATTGAGGTATACGTGAGCTAGCTATGTATAGGGTGAGTATGTATGTGGGATGACTGTGTACAAGGAGCATATAGTGGATAAAATCATGGAGATTTGTGTTTGAGATGGTGCCAAGCTCTTGGATGATGAGGCAGGTTCCAGATCTGCATTCTATGGGCTTAGATCTATCACTGAGACACCGGTATGGTTACATTATTGTCTTGATGGATAGTATTGTTTGATGTGTTGTGAATGCTTAGGGAATTCTTGGTATGGCTTCTATGATGTGGTTCATTTTGGATGATTTGTTTGATGGAGTAAGCAATACTCTTGTGATTTAGTGGAGACATGATTGCTATGGTATACTAGTTGTTTATACATGATTGAGATAACATTCATATTGACTTGTTGTGGATCATGAGAAAGCTACTGAAGAGATTGGATGTGTTGTGACTGGCTGGTGGTCATATTGGACAGTCAGAGACAAAAGAGAATGATATATTGATTGCAGAGAATCTGAGTTGATATTGAAGGACAAACCCTAACAGCTCAGAAGGTATACACAGGCTGCTGTATACACTACCCGCGTGCATACTTGGGCTGTAGTGAGCCAGGGCGCGTGCACACACTGGCTTCACTATTGACAGGTCACATACCTGTTGACATATTGATATATGCTGAGGATTGTTGCCTAATCTTAGTTTGTGTTGAGGGTGTAAGATGAGTCTTGCATTATAGAGCTGGTGCTCTTGTAGAGTTGTACTCTATCCAGTTGTTTCTGATAAACCCCCAGTTTGTTGTCCATAATAAAAAGAAAAAATGTACATACATCTTGTGTTCTTTGTGTTTTTTGTGGTGATGACTTGTTGATGATATATTGTTGATATATGTTCTCATCTAATTGGTTGTAAATGACAACAATGGGTAATGAAAAAATGTTGAATGTTAACTAAGAATTTTTTGTGTAAGAGGGAAGTTTTGGGAAAAAGAGCCCCACACTCATTCACCCCCCCTCTAAGTGTGGTAGGTGTCTCCAACAATTGGTATTAGAGTGGGCCTTCACTACAAGCCTTAACAATCTTGAAGGAGACCCATAGACACACAAATGGATGATGACGTTCCAATCCTTGATGAGGAAAACTATTCTACTTGGAGAATAGAGATGAGAGTGTATTTGAAGACAATGGGAACAACTATTTGGAAGGAAGCCATTGGTGGATCAGTTTCGTTGAAGAACAAGTCAAAGTTTGCAGCTCAAAGGGAAGGAAAGAAGAATGATGCATTGGCTCTCAAGACCATTCTTAGTGGACTCTCAAGCCCTGTCAAAGAGAGCATGGGACAATGCACTTCTGCCAAGAATCTATGGCTAAAGCTAGAGGAGACATATCAAGGAAAGAGGAAGGAAGAAATTGAAGACCACTCCATCAAGATCATCAAAGGTAAAGAATCATAAAAAAATCTTAAATGCATTATTTCTAAATGTGATTTTGAAAACATTTCAAGTGAAGATAAAGAATCAAGTGATGATAGCACAAAGGAAGATCTTGAAGACATTTCAAATGAAGGAAAATAATCACGTGATGGTGTTGGCAAGAAGGAATATATTGAAGGTAAATAATCTCCAAAGACTCTTGATTGCAATGATGATGATGATGAATGTTTCTCTACAAGTGAAGAAGAAGATATAAAAACAGTTTGTGTAAAGTTTGATGGTAATTATCCCATGAAAAGAATAGAAGGAAATCTATTAAAACTTAAAAAAGAAGTTGAAGAGGGTTTATATAGATATATAAGTGATCATTATTATATAGACTATAACTATATTTTAGATAACACTAAGAAGTTTCTTAGGAGGAGTCTAAGGAACATCTTGAAGTTAAAAGAAATGATCAAGGAACAAGAAGAGAGAAATAAGACTCAATTAGAAGAAAAGGAAGAAGAGATCACAAGACTAAAGAATGTGAAATAAGATATGAATGTAAATGATGAGATTAGCAAAAGTTTTGAAACCATTGTCCATCTCAAGACCCAAATTGAAGAAGCCAAAAGAATAGAATAACTATTAAAGAATCAAATAAATGAAAAGGAAGAGTCACATTGTAAGTTAGAAGATGAAATTGTTGACATTAGAAAGAAGGTGGAAAAGTCAAACAAATTCTTGAATAGCTCACGAATCTTGGATGAGATATTGGAAAGTCAAAGATCATCATGTGATAAATCAGGTCTTAGATACAAATGAGAAGATACACATGCTGAAGTAAGCACCTCAAAGAAGCATGAGGTAAGTCCATCAAAGAAGGAAGACAATGTTGCAAAGCAACCATCTATACAAGGCAAGGAAAATTACAAAAGAACAAAGCAAGGAAGACATCAAGAAGATATTCTTGGGACACCCAAGCAAAGCTATGAAAGTATTTTTCATGGGCATTGTTATTCATGTAATGGATATGGTCAAAAATATTTTGAGTGTCGATCTTATGAAAGGAGATATAATGGAATATTTTATAACATCATGAGGTGTTGGAGATGTGATCAAGTAGGACACATTGCTGTTCACTGTAACTCTATGAGATGCTACAGCTGTATTGGACTTGGCCAAAAATCCCAAGAGTGATGGAACATAAGAAGAAATTCCATGATGAGGAATTCACATAGCATGGCTAGAAGAAGGAATGAAGTAAGAAAAGGAGACATCTTTGAAAAGATGAATGGTTAGAACTCAAGTTCCGAGGAGAAGGGTCATCTATAGAAGTGGGTGAAGAAGATAGAGCAAGCAGAATAGGATGAAAGAATGAAGGGAAGCTCAAGTAAGTCATATACTAAGGCATACATGGGTGACAATGGTGACAGTCGCATACATACGCTGACTGACCTTGAATAGGTCGTGTACATACGCACTCTGTTGTGCAGCAGGCCACGTATATGTGATAAAGCCTTGGGAAAAAGACAATGCACATGAGTTGCAGCTTGATGAGATAGTATAACTCTGTGTTGCATAGTCTAACATTGTTTGTTGCAGGTTCTGACACTTTTTGCTGCAGTTTTTCATGGTTCTATGTTAGATCATGTAAGGTGACGATGTAAAATAAATCTTGGGTGCATGGCACTAACCCATGAGTATGGATTGACGCTGATCTGTTGGGGTACATGGCTAGTACATATTTGAGTTTCATTGATATATCTTATGATGTATTATTGAAANCATATGATGGATATCATGGTGCATGCATTTTTCATGTGGTTGGGCTACATATTGAGACATGTAGTGGATGCACATGTTGGCATGTTGATATTTTACTCATGATTCTCTATCTTTGACATATATTTTGTTTCATGATGGTTGGTATGGCATGAGTTTCATGCATGAACAAGTCCAAGGATCATTTAATGGTATCATATTGTTAATCTTGCAGAGAAGATGGGGAGAGACATACCCATAGGGGGAGTCATTCTTCTTCCCATGACTCTAGGAGGAGATATTTATCACATGCATACCTAGAAAAGAGCCCTATGTTTGAAGAAAGAGCACAAAGGCATAATTATAGGAGGAGCGATGGTCATAGGGGGAGTATGTTCGATGTATTTTCAGCATTACATCAGAGTGATATCCCTTGTCCAAAAGGGGAGAGATTATTTAGAGGAAGATCAAAGGCACTCAGACAGGGGGAGAAACCCCAAGAGGAGAATGGCCCTTTGCCATTGATGTCAAAGGGGGAGAAACCCCAAGAGGAGAATGGCCCTTTGCCATTGATGTCAAAGGGGGAGAGATAATCACATTGATGTGATTGATGTCTATTGATGGGGAGAGATTGATGTGGAGAGATAGTCATATTGGCTATTAATGCAGAACATGCCTTATCTACATGTTGACATCAATAATTGGTAATTGGTGTTGACATCAATGTTGGTATTGCCATCAATGCCAAAGGTAGATATTGTTGGATCATGTTGTCATTGATGCCAATGGTTTGATTAATTGGGAGATTGTTGGATCATGTGTCAATGATGAAAATGGTTTTATTGATTGATGTCAAGTAATTGATTGATTGATGATTTTCCTTGAAGAGAATGATAGATGTCAAAGTGGAAACCAATTGATAAAAATAGATCATTGATATGATGTATATGATGCAGTGGTGAATTGATGCAAAGATGAATCATTATTGTCTTATCATGATTGATAAGGTGCACAAATGGATGAACTCCAAAGTGGTCCCCTTATGGTGAAATCCCTCACAAGAAGATGCTTTGCGCATTGAGTTATCCTAGAAGAATGGTTGGAGGACCCATGCTTGTATGTGGAATAATGAGATGCATATCAATGAACTTGTTGGTGAAACTATCCTAGATGGATAGTTCTTGTCATACCATTTCCGGTGGTATGTGGAATGTCACATAACTCCTCATGGGTTGAGAATTATGGCCCCACGAATTTGAAGGACCCCCATGTGTTGGCTTGAAACCCCAAATGGTCAAAGAAGTCAAAGTGCCCTAAAAGAAGAAATCATTATTTAAATGATAAATTAAAGTGACAAAGTCAATATGGATTATTTAAACAATAAAGAAAAGTGACAAAATCAAGAAAGATTATTTAAATGATAAAGTATTGGAGAACTTTCTATATATGAAAAGTGGTTGACCCTAAAATAAGGAAAATAGGTTAAGTGACCTAAAAATGGGTTAAGTGACCTAGAGGATGAAAGTATAAATAAGATAGCTATGGTCTCTTGCATAACATCCTTTTTTTGTGGATCAATGGAGAGCTTCTTGTGAATATATTTTGGAGTATTCATGGAGAGCTTCTTGTAAGAGATCTTATTGGCATGGATCTCTTGAGCATGATTGAATATATATTCCGAGGAAGAGAGCCAGAGGAGGATCTCATGGACGCATCAAAGTTTTGATAATGTCGAAGATCTTGATGGAAAAATTCTCGGATTCACAGAAAACCCTATTTTCTGATGCACACATGAGCTATTTGTGTATAGGGTGCGTGTACATTGAGGTATACGTAGGTTGGATGTGTATAGGGTGAGTATGTATGTGGGATGACTGTGTACATGGAGTGTATAGTGGATAAAATCATGGAGATTTGTGTTTGATATGCTACCAAGCTCTTGGATGATGAGGCAGGTTCCAGATCTGCATTCTATGGGCTTAGATCTATCACTGAGACATTGGTATGGTTACATTATTGTCTTGATGGATACTATTGTTTGATGTGTTGTGAATTCTTAGGGAATTCTTGGTATGGCTTCTATGATATGGTTCAGTTTGGATGATTTGGTTGATGGAGTAAGTAATAATCTTGTGATTAAGTGGAGAAATGATTGCTATGGTATACTACTTGTTTATACATGATTGAGATATCATTCATATTGATTTGTTGTGGAGCATGAGCAAGCTATTGAAGAGATTGGATGTGTTGTGACTAGCTGGTGGTCATATTGGACAGTCAGAGAACAAAGAGAATGATATATTGATTGTAGATAATCTGAGTTGATCTTGAAGGACAAACCCTAACAGCTTAGAAGGTATACACAAGCTGCTATATACATTGGCCGCATGCATACGTGGGCTGTAGTGAGCCAGGGCGCATGCACACACTGACTGCACTACTGACAGGTCGCGTACATGTTGAGAGATTGATATCTATTGAGGATTTTTGCCTCATCTTAGTTGGTGCCGAGGGTGTAAGATGAGTCTTGCATTATAGAGATGGTGCTCTTGTAGAGTTGTACTCTATTCAGTTGTTGCCAATAAACCCCCAGATTGTTTTCCATAATAAAAAGAAAAATTGTACATACATCTTGTGTTCTTTGTGTTCCTTGTGGTGATGACTTGTTGATAATATATTGCTGATATATGTTCTCATCTAACTGGCTGTAAATGACAGTAATGGGTAATGAATAAATGTTGAATGTTAACTAAGAAGTTTTTGTGTAAGAGGGAAGTTTTGGGAAAAAGATCTCCATACTCATTCGCCACCCCTCTAAGTGTGGTAGGTGTGTCCAACATCTTCAAGCCAGGTTTTGTTAAATTTAAAGGGAATCGATGGCTTCTTAGAACCCTATCTAAATTCCAGAAAAATTGGATAATGGTCTAACATGCCTCCAAAACCAATCCACTACTTAAAGGTTAGAAAATTTTCCAAAAGAAAGTTTTTAATCAGGAATTGGTCCAGTATTTATGCCACTCCTTCGATTCCGAACCTGTTGTTTTTCCAAGTAGGCTTGAGGAGTATATGATCAAGATTCGCTAGTCTCCACTTTGCAAATTTTTGACAGAAAAAATTTGCCAGAGGGTCAGGCCTGGCACTATCCCCCCAGAATTCTGAAGGTCCCAAGGAGAGATTTAAATCTCCCCCTAATATTAGCATCTCTTTGAAAAAATATTTTGAGAGAAGAGAGCCCCAAAATGTTGTTTTGTTCTGATAGGGCCCATAAATGTTTAGAATACATATAACATCCTTGAGTTTTGGGGTCAAAACCATGATCTCGAGTCCAAAATCCAAGCCCCAAGTGTTAAGAACTTGAATTTTATGAGAGTTCCAACTAGTGGCTAGTCCTCCAGATCATCCCATAGCGTCCACTATAATAAAAATCCACCCCGATTGGAGTAGTTCCAGGATTGAATTTACCTCTTCACCTACTCCCATTGTTTCTTGTAGGAGTAGCACATCCGAGTGTTCTGTAGTGATCACCCTTTTTAGGGAAAGGTTTTTGAGGACACCCACCAAACCCCTGCAATTGAAAGACATAATATTCATCCCGGTACCTTGCCCTAGGGCTTCAATGATCTAAGTGCCCGTTCAATAGATTGTTGTTTTCTGACCAGAAGGTCAATCCTAGCCTTTGATTGAGCTTTGGAAAATAAGGACTTTATCCCTCATCCTCCCCTATCCAGGGATGAGATTTTGTTAAGCCCTAATATTGGCGCATTACCCCTTAATTAGGGCATATTACATTAGTAATGTTATTTTATTTATGTTGTATTTATTCCATTAGTTGTAATTATACCTCCTAGTCTCCTATATATACCAAGGAGACATTTTCATTTGGAATCATCTTTTACTTGAACATTTATGTGGGGTAAAAGGAGGTTTCCCCCTCGAAGAGACTTATTATCTGAAATTATCTCTTTTTTAAGGTGTTGAGTACTTATTCTGAGGTTTTTCTATGCTATATTGATATTTGGTTCTTAACATATGGTATCAGAGCTCAAGGTCTTGGGGTTTCACTGCTACATCTGAGACACCTTGGAATTTTAGCTGTAACTTTTTTTCTACAATGTTTTAGAAGGAATGGCTTGGAGGATATTTAGTATATGGATCAAGATACATTGCATTAAAATTTCAGCTCCCGAGACCTTATACTTTCGGAGATACAGCTTGTGCAAGATAGGGTTTTGGAATCATCCTGAACTGAATCATTGCAGAATGTTTGCTATAAAATTTTTTCTGTAATGTTTCAGACCCTGAAATTCAGAGGATATTCACAGAAATTAGTAAGGTATCTGTGGTAACAATTTCAGCTTCTGGTTCATCTTACATTTGTAGATACACCCTGTGGAAGATAGGGTATCTGACTAGTCTTATTGACTAGTCTCAAGAAGGTGTTCCAGGTAAAACAATCATAAATTATTCCTAGAGTGTCCAAATTGAGTGAGACTAGTTTCATTGGACAGTGGAAAGTCTGTAGTATTTTTGGTACGAGTTTCAAAATTTTATATCAGTTATTTCATGCGGGGCATGCTATACAAGTGAGATCTCCTGGAAAGGCCAAAAAGCATCAAGTTGTGGGGAAGTTACCGTATATTCAACTTGGCACATCCAATTTTGATCAGACTTATCGAATTATAGAGAAGATATATTAGAGAAATACATAAAAGAAATTTTCATACCTAGAAGGGATGAAACTTGGGAGATACAATAGAAGAAACATTGTCTAGCAGAAACACCTCAAAATCAAGGTTCAAAAGTGATACTTGGACAACATACCACCCAAAAAGGGAACTTCTACACCAAATAAACCTCCAGACAATCCTATCTGGAATCTTGATGAAGGTGAAGAAATGTGTAGGGACATAAATGATTTACAAAAGAAGATAGTAAAAAAAGATGAACTACAAGAGATGGAAGCTAAGTTGGAGACAAAGATGGATGGTTTAAAAGAGGAGATCATGGAAGTATTGAAAAATTTCGTAACAGAGAAGACACCTGAAAGTGAAAATGAATCCCATGAAATTCATGATGAGGACACAAGGAAGGTGAATCAAGAATGGAGAAACTCCAACTTTGGGTTGAAGACCAACCACATTCCTAAGATCGATATGAGGAAGTTTGATGGCAAGGACCCAATCACATGGATACTTCAGATGGAACAATTCTTTGATCTACACAATGTGCCACATACACAAAAGGTATGAATTGCTTATTTATATTTAGAACCCAATCAATTTGTATGGTATCGATGGCTTTGTTCTCGCAAATCACTAGTCACTTTGACAATTTTCATGGAAGAAATGATAACACACTATGAGGATACAAGGAGTAATACCTTCTTTAGCCAATTGATAAATCTCAAGCAAAAGGGTTCAGTAACTGAGCACATTGAGAACTTCCAAAGATTGAATATAAAGGTAACAGATATTCTAGATGAGAACTTGATTGATGTATTCATAGGAACTTTAAAGGATAACATTCAACATGAGGTTCGCCTTTGGGAACCCAAATCATTGGAGAATGCATTTAAGGTGGCAAGAAATGTTGAAAGTAAAAATATGGCTATGGCTACTAGAAGGACCAATCCTAACATCTATA